>VXAL01015719.1:100830-127917 GCA_013399475.1 Chauna torquata
TTTTAGTTTCTCACTGCTCTAGTTTGTTAGTTATAGTAATAAATTATATTAATCTCCCTATGTTGAGTCTGTTTTGCCCGTGACGGTAATTAGTGAGCAACCTTCTTGTCCTTATCTCAACCCTTGAGCCCTTGTCCATCGTATTTTCTCCCCCTGTTTCTTTGAGGAGGGGGAGTGAGAGAGCAGTTGTGGTGGAGTTCGGCTGTTTAGCTGGGTAAAAACACCAGAGTCCTCATGATGCCAGTTAGGAAAACATTTTTTCTGCTAATGAAGTAAAGGTATCTGGTTTGGGGCTTTTTTTTTTTTTTTTTGGTTCTTGTTTGTTTTTGTTTTTTCTTTCTTGGAGCTGACATAAAAAATTAGCTCTTGGACTAAAAGGGCAAAGACACCACTGTATTAGCGTCCAGTTAACCAGCTCCGAGAAAGCAATATCCAAAGACATTCAGAAAAACAAGTGTGTTTCTATGCAGAATCAGAATTTCACTTTGTCTCTGAGTTGTCAGTGGGGAATACTACAGAAAAGGTAGAGCTGGTATCTGGAAAGAAAAAGGTTAAAAACTACATAGAAAAGCTAAGGTGGTAACTGAAACATTTTTCTTCCCATTCCTGCCTTTTGGCAAATAATCTTTGAGATTTGCAACAACAGAAACTTATTTGTGCTTGCCAGAAAACTGGGCGGACTTTCCCAGAAACCTGAGGAATACTGATGGATTTGTTTGTAAATAGAATAAAACCAAAAAATATGTGAATGTCAGAAGTAAAAACATGTCTTTCAAACACTCCAATACAAATTGCTTGATATGTCTTAGGAAAAAAAGAGAAGGTGTTTGGTTAACATGTTTGAATCTAGAAGCTCAGATTCTGTTTTCAGTTCTGTCACAGTTCCTGTATGGCTTTGAAAAGTTGTTTCCCTTAGGGTTTGGCTTCTTCATCTATAAAGCTGTGAACAGATTTTATCTCCACTGTGGTCAGTGACACTCCTTCATGTTTGTAAAGTGTTTTGAAATTCTTGCCACAACTGTATTATTTTCCAAAGCAGACCTTTCTACTGACTCATGGACAAACACCAAATTATACATGGCTACAAGCACAATTGGTTAACCCTAATGCTAATTTTCAAATAAATTAAGGAACAATATGAAATAACTTCACTTAAATCTTAAAAACAAACAAACAAAACAACCCTATGTCAAATGTAAAGTGTCCATAATTTGTGATATGAAAAGAGAAGCTTCTCTAAAACATCATCTCTTATCTATTTCAAAGAGAACAAGGATGCAGGAGTGTCATCATAGTGAAGAAGTTTAGTGAAGAATAGTGAAGAATATTACAATCATCCAACTTTTCACAATAAGGATAATGAACTAAGTCAAAGCAGACACTGTATCGTGTCTCCCTCTATAGCCTATGAGACATGACAGCCAAACAAAAAGCCATCCAGTCCACTGTTGGTCTGACACAACTGAACTATGTATTAATAGTGCATCAAGTTCTAGCCACATACTCATTTTGCACCATAATCTCCCGAAAGAAAAACATACTTGGCCAGTTAGTTAAAAAAAAAAAAAAAAACAAAAAAAAANAAAAAAAAAAAGATGATTGCTTTTCAAATCACACAGTATTTCCTTTGGTCTTGCACGTGGTGATTGTGCTATAAAAAGTATATACTAAGGAACCTTAAATCTTAGCATTCACGCATGAAGTTCATGCTAGAAAGACTGCAACAGTAAAAATTCCAGATACAAAATGTAATTTAGACATCAGCAGTCTTGTATTTACACCAGTGTCCTACAAAACATATTTAAGATATTTTGAAAAGTTATTTTCCTAAGTCTTCCTGCCACACTCTAGGATTTCATCATCTGGGGAAAAAAACTAACATTGTCAAAAACCCTCCCACAGATAAGCAAGTCTGTTTTAAAATGTATTAGGTATCACAGAAAATCTGTCCTTAAGAGTTTCCTTTAACTGCAGAATATACTTTCATGGCAACTTATAATTTAACATATATTAGAAGACCTTAGAGGAGATATTTGCCTTGACCCTCTGTTACACATCAAAACTTCAAATTACTCTGTCCAGACATGAATATTGACATATGTAGAATTAATGCATCTTTTTCCTAATGACAAAAAGTCTCAAATCACAAAGTTGTGTGCGACAACCCAGAATCATAGAAAGTACCTGATGGAGACACAAGGGAAGTGTCTTTGAATCCATCTGCTCAACCTCTTCACGGAGCAAAGAGAAAAGGGACTGCAGCATTTGTTTTTGCTCTTTTTGGTGAGAATTTTCATTTGCTTCAACAGCACCTTCAGCATGCACAGAATCTGTATGTGTAACAAGAGTATTTTCCTCCTTGATTGCTGTGGTTCCCACTGAAGGAACTCCTTTAAAAAGAACAAGTACTTAGGTTAGGATTCAAAAAAATATGTCAAGTTGCATTTTTAGGAAATTTCAATACAATAGCTGTGACTAAAAGCCTAGTATCTTAAATAACGTTCCTGCAAGCAAATAAAATATTGGTCTTGTCAAAATTACTTGCAATAGGTCTGTCTCAATGTCAGCTCACCTACCTGAAAAGACACAGTGACACACATCAGCTACTTTTGTACACTACTAACTGGGACCTGACTTTAACTTGGAATGAAAAAAACATGTAGTCTAAACTATTTGACAGAGTGACTAAGAGAGACCAGGATGACATAAAAAAAAAAAAGTGTTGTGAGTGGTTACAGTTTCAGCAGCTAAAATCAATACTTAGAGTTCAGATCCAAGTGGACAAGCTTCCATGTTAAAACAGATGAACTGTTTCTGCCACACAGTTTTCCACAAAAACGACAAAAAGAAGAAAAGAATGAACAGCGGGCTCCAGAAAGGCAGGGAGTGGTTTGCGTGATGAGCAGGTGATCTGGTGGTGGCCACCTACTCCAGGAGAGTGCTTGTGAGTTTGCTGAGACAAACTGCCCTGAGGATGCACTGAGAGGCTGTCTCAGGTAGGCAAGGAGAATGTGAATGAGGTTCTTGGTTGGTCTCTTCATGCCCGCAAAGGAGCTTGTACAGGGAGAAGTCCCAGGGAAGGAAGGTTCCTGCTGAGAAGGTAGTTTCCTGCTGGGAAGGTGAATTCAACCTGTTCTTCAGATGATAACAGTGCCTCCTCACAGCAACGACAGGATCTTAAAGGATAGAAGGAAGCAGATGATGACAGTGGGAAATCTGGGACACAGACACCCAGGACTGTACTGCTGAGCGAAAAGGAAAACACCCCTAGACAGCTAGATTGTTTATTTGGGAGTCCAGGAGATGAGCCAGTAGTGGTCATCCCCATTGGTACCAACGACACAAGGAAGCATGAGCTGAATTTAATCACCAGAACTTCTTGCTACGCAGAAGACCAGTACGTCCATGGTACGCTCCCTCCCTGTCCACTGCTGTCTGTCTACCGCTTTTACAGACGTAAAAAAGGCGGGCGTGCAGGTGAAGGACTGGCAACGTACGTGAAGGATACTGTAAAGCATAACAGCATAAAAATCCTACAGGAAAATAAAATTCTGGGCGCAAATCTCACATTTTATTGTTAGAAATGCAAAGTTGCCAATGCATTGGAGGAGAGGTTCTTGAAGGACTCGAAGCAAAGGTAGGGCTTGATGGTCATTTTTCAGAATGGAGAAGAGTCAGTGGTGGGATACTCCAGGGTGACAGGGACTGTCATGGACCATTTTTACTCAGTATCTTCACTTCCTTCTCCAAGTCAAAGATGGTCAACGAAATTTCAAACTGTGCAAATGACACTGAGGTCTTGCAGTCAAAGGCTGCATGAATGGTGACGAACTCCAGAAGGCCTTCAAAAACTTGAGGAGACAAAAAGGTGGCAGATGAGCTGTAGTGTAGGTAAAAATAATAAATCTATGAAAATTATCTAAACTATTGCCTGTACAATTCCAATTTCAGAACCAGATGAAAAAATTCAGGAAAGATCTTGGAGTCATTATTGGCAGCCCTGTGGAATCATCAGCCTATGTGCAGCATCTGCCAAAAAACCCCAGCAAAACATTGGGCATGACCAGAAAGGCTGTTGAGAACAAAACAGAAGATAAAATATTGCTGACTTGGAATGCCGACATTTTGGCAGCGTGTAGTTCTACTCTCTTATCTCAAGACAGGTATAGAGGATTAACAGGAAGTACAGAGAACAACTTAAATGATCAAAAAGCTCAGAGTAAATTAGGAGTTATGCTTCATTAAGAAAAACTATTAAGTCTGGACTCTATGGCTTGGAGAAAAAAAGGCTGAGTGGGGACAGAATTGAAATTTGTGAGGTAGAGAAGGTGGGACAAGCTGAATGGACTATACACCAATCTTGTATTGATTAAATAAGCACAAGATACTTTAAACAGGAGATTTAAGTGCCTACCAACAAATATAAAACAACAATTGCGGTAGGTTGAAAAGGAGAAACTGATAAACAACAGGTTTGTAAATGGATACTAAAGCCAGTAGGCAGAGGCATACCTACTAATATCCATTATACAACAGTTCTAAAAGCTGGGCAAGTATGAATGGAATAGGCTGCAGAAAGTGAACAGGCTTGCACACACTCCCTAAATAGCATCTCCTATTACTACTATCAGAGACAAAGCTCTGGGCTAGATGGACCACTGGTCTGCTCTGGCAGGGCAGCTTTTATTTTTAAATATCTCCTCCTGTAAGAATGAGCAAAAAGGTTATGAATTGACTACGCCAGAAAATAAAACTAAGACTGTGCTACAAACTTTGTTGATACTACACTGCTGCTCAGGGGTATGAAGAGATGACACAATTATGCTATCAAAAAATCTGTGAAAGTATTTTATCAGTAAATTTGTTCCTTTAAGTTAAACAGTTATACCACAAAGCATGGTTTTATTTATACAAAGCTGGCTACTTTGCCATTACAGAACACGCTATATTAATGAAGAGTAGGTACCTACCCAGTTCTAAAACTGCAGCTCATTCCTCCAACTCACGAACAAATTTATTTTTTTCATAAAAACACATTGAATTTGATACATTTAGAGGACAGAATTAAAAAAGAAAAAGTTTTTTTTTTTTAAACAGTTTAGACATTTGTTAAAATATCAGCATTATTTCAAACATGACATTGCTATACAGGATAACGTTCACGTTATTCATGAGTATGGTATGACATAAAACAAAAACTAAAATTACCTGATAAAGACTAAGGTCTGCCAATGCTGACACCTGTACAGAAAAGGCATTTCAGCCACAGTGCATCTTGTTCATAATATAAAAAAAAGTAGTACATCTCAGCTCAAGCGTTTCTGAAAAGACCAAATTCCATTTTGCAAGAAATTGGGAAATATATCTCCAATTTGGAGCAAAAAAAAAAAATCCAAACTTTTGATATTTCCCAAAAAACACATTCTGAGTGTTGTTGCGGGAAAAGAACAATATCCAACTGATCAATAAAAAGCCTAATACTGTACATAAAAATTAATGCAGGTAAAGCATAACAAAGGAGTAAATAAAGAAAAACGAGAATAATAATAATAATGTCAGTAACAGCCTCATGGCTATTTTTAGTCCCAGCAAATATGTTTGTGAAATTAAAAAATTCTTGAAATTATCTTTGCAATTAATTAGACAACATATAAAAAGCAACCTGCATAGATGATACAAACTCAGAGACTGGCACAATAAACTTTTATAAACTCAAGTTATGATGAGCACATTATTCCCAAACTACACTCTTTTTCTGGAAATCGTGTCATCAGTTAAAAGCAGGACACATGGGGGCACTGTGTCAAGCTAACCTATTTCCAACAATAACCAACTCTTTTTGTAACCATCATATTTATGCTGAGTGCTCAAGCTGTAGAAATAGCAGATTTCAGACTCCTTTGTGTTCACTGCAACTGAAACCCTACAGTGATGATTCAGGTTTAAAATTTAGGGCTTAAGAAAGGCATCGACTTGTCCACTGAAGGCTCCACTGTTCTATTTTTGGTTATTTATAAACTCTTTATTGTGAACCATTCAGGTCAGGAGTACTAATAATCTCTGTGGGTAACTATTTTTGCAGGGTTTATTGCCAGACAAAATATGGGTATAACTTAATATTGATTTTTCAATATTAATGTATGTCTCTGCTTTTCCAGTATTTATTCGTGCTTGCTGTGGGCCAAACGCAACGAGAGACAAAACTGGATGCAAGACGCAAGCCAGTAGGTGTTTTTAGAGATAGAATGAAGGCTGTATTTAAAAAGACAACCTTCTGTTTAGCACATGGTGGTGAAACAAGAAAAGAGGGTCCATATGTTTTAGCAAACCTTTCCTGAGGAAAAAAAAAGTCACTTCAAACTGTACTTTATTAAGCAGCAAATAACCACCTGTCGCATCAAAACATGAAACATGCTCAACAGCAACTATCACAAAAAAACCTCCAGTTTAAAGTTACTGCAGTACTGCTGCTAATACTTAATTTATACACTGTGTATTGCTCCTATACAGTTGAGCTCTCACTCTCTTGGAATCCAATTCTGCCCTCAATTCACTACGCTGATTTTCAAGGAACACATCAGAGCCATTCAGGTTAGTTCTACCTTGTTTTATTTTAAATCCGAGACAGCATTTGTGCCTTAGTAACAATATAACCAAGAACATTTCTTGAGGCAATAACACTTAGTAATATTGTTTTATCATAAAGGTGTTATGGGCTAAGATCCCTCTTTATTTATATATTCTCCAGTTTCTTAAAAAGGGCACATGACACCATGTTTTCCTTAGAATCCACCAATCTTACTGTCCAAAGCAGACTTTTTTTTTTTTATACTAAAGACAGGTGTCTTATATGTCTGATATTTTAAGAAGCAAAAATGAAGTTTTTTCACTTTGCAAAACCTACTGAAAAAAGCACCTTGTTCCATACTAGAATGGAACCAAAGACTTCGTGAAAATAAATGTGAAAAAAAAAACCAAACCAAATCAAACAAACAGAAAATATCAACTACTCACTGGCCAGAGCACTCATTTGGAATTTAGCAGAGACCTAGGTTCAAGTCTCTGTCCTGCCAGACTCACAAAGTTTTTAACTGACATCTTCTATGCCCAGCTGGGTGCGCCAATAATTCGTAAGACATGGAGAGATGCAAACTTTCTCATAATTTTCCTAAGAGTTCACTGAAGCAGTCCCACGCTTGCACAAAGTTCCAGTTTTGGCAAACAGATCTTCTGAATAAAAACAACAAATGCATTTTTCAATGTCTCACTTTTTATGTTTTTGTCACCACTTCAAGTATATGAAATTAAGATGCTCTTGGCACCTGCTTAAAAATGTGTCAGAGATGCAAGTATGTAGTATTTGCTACCAAATAAAGCTATCAAAATGAAATTATAGATAAAATTCAATTAAAAAACAGAGGACCATAATTTTCTTATTCAATAACATTAATTTTGTCTCTCAC
Source organism: Chauna torquata (assembly GCA_013399475.1). Taxonomy (NCBI): domain Eukaryota; kingdom Metazoa; phylum Chordata; class Aves; order Anseriformes; family Anhimidae; genus Chauna; species Chauna torquata. Next base: position 108,294 of record VXAL01015719.1, read on the forward strand.
CAATACCAGAAGTTTCTAGTACAGAAAACATATAGTTTTTTTTTTTTTAAAAAAACACTTTTGGTACTCAATACCAGAAAGCCGGTTCAGACTGAGTCATTCAAAAACCATCAAAAAAACCCAAAATCCAACCATCATCACCAACCAAAAAAAAAAAGGCAACAAGTATTTAAAAAATATTTCATTTTTAAGAGAACAGTTTTTTTTTTTTTTTTAAGACAGAAGTGTTGTGGGGGGGGAACAGATCGCTAAAGACATAACTAGAGCTGACCAAGCTCAAAATCTTGTTTAGCACAGCAAACAAGTAAAATGATACTGCCTGGCTCTTCATATAATTTGTCCAGTTTACATTCATATATTTAATTTGCTGCAACATCAAATTCATCCCAACCACTTCACTTTCTCCCCCATCTTTACGCTACTTCATGAAATAAGTTGAATAATTACAGGAAAAGCGTGTGTTGCAGAATTTAACACTGGAAAAAATGATCAAGTGCAAGATACCATGCTATACTGTGTTAACGAATACACAGTGTGATTTTACAATGTGAAGCTACCAATTATGCCAGGGCTGACCTTCTAGAAAAAGATGAAGTTATTTTCAGAGAACAGGGATAACTTGAGACCCACATTTATAAAAATACATTGAAGCAGATGACACTTCATGAATCACTCTCTCTGTCGCACTACAGCTAGTACGAATCACTACAAGGAATCCAAGTCTGAACTACCACCAAAGTTTAAATTTGTCATTTTAAAGTTACATCACATCTTTGATCACCAGTGGCCTCCTTGTCAGATATATTTATTCAAAACTAGTATTAGTGTACAAGAAGAATGGGAGGAAAAAAACCAGGATCTGGAAGCTATAAACTTGTCATTTCACTCTAATACATCTACTGCAGCATGGAGACAGCTGAAAGAAGATCAAACAATACATTGGTAAAGTCTGGAACTACTTGCTCCAGGACACTGAAATGAACTCAACAACTGCAAGTCAGGTGACAAATTCACTGGAAGCTATTAGATTCTACCAGTTCTCCCCTGGGGAGCTCCTGAACAGGTAACTGCTGGTGGAAGGAGAACACACTGTCAAACATCTCTCTTTGCCTTGTCCTTACCTAGCCATCCTCTACTGACCACTGCCAGAGACAGGATATTCAACAAGGTGGATCTTCAACCACTACAGTACTTATTAATCTTGCATCTCAGCCTACTGATTGTAGAAGCTAGGATAATTCTAACTCCTACACATTGAAACGTATACAGAAACGTAATAATCAAATAGTTGTAATTGTTTGTGCTTTATAAGCACATATTTAGAGGGTTTCAAACACACTGCAAGTGGCAGCATTCGCTCTTTCTTCTGAAGTAAGAACATATGTTCAGACTGGAAGACTGACTTTGCTTATATGGAAAGAGAAGAAGATTCATAAATCTCTTCTATATCTATGATTCAAAGTCAACTCATCCATGATTTCTCAACAGTTAAAAATAAAAATTAAAAAATATCACCAAAATACATGCCCTGCAAATATTCAGTTTGGGATTCCAACTTGTTTGTGTGACTCTCTGCTGTCACTCATTCAGCGATCTTCCTCTCTGCTTGATTATTCCTTCTGTGAGTTAGTATAAAATACAGAAAGCTAGTTTGGTTCTTTTATGTAGGGGGATACTCAGGAATTAGTTAAAATAGCTGATGTTAAATTGAAAAGGAAGGTTCTCATTAAAATAAAGACATCTGCAACATCAAGAAATTGTGACACAGTCACTGCACTGTCTGAAAACAGGAGAACAGCATGTGATAACTAGAAAGCTTAATGTAAATTAACCCATAGTCAATGGGAAATAGAATGTAATTTTGTATTTTGATCTTCCTACTGAAACAGTCAAGGTTCTTTATTAATAAAAGTAGTAAGAGTTTGCTCATAAGGATTCAGTTTTTATTCCCAACAAAACTCTTAAAAAGACTTCGCAAGCAGGATATTCTTCTCTGTTGTGGTATTCTGCATCTCTGGATTTTTCAGGAAACTTTCTGTATTTAAGCTTTTTGCCTTAGAACTGCCATCTACTGTGCACAACTGGTTTTGTGGTACTTCTGCATGAGTTGATTGCATTTATCAAGAAGAATACAAACTTGCACAAACAGAATATGGGCAAAGTATAACTTCCAGTGCTTGGGTAAATTTCTCCCTTTCTTCCTCTCAACATACTTCAAATACTTCTGTCCATGGATCTGTATTACATTTCATCAACTTGTCTTTTTTTTTTTTTTTAAAACCCCCTACTGGTCCTCAATTACTTCTTCCAATCTTTTTTGTTTTACTTATTTTCTTCTCTTTTTAAACATGAAATCTACACTTGAAAGATATACTCACTGATTTTCTGCATCACTTAACAAGAAATCATTTTCCTCATGATGACAGATTTCAGTATCCTCTCATCTTTACTAGAAAACATAATTCTTCTCTTCTAGATCTTGCCTGTATGTACAAGATATGGAACACAAGCTTCCTTCCTTTCCCTTGCTTTACGTACTTTGCAATCCTTTGAGATCATCATTGGTTTTCAGAATTAGGCCATAAAAGACATATCATTTGACAGGAAAACTGCATTTTAAAACTACCTATTTTAATTTGCCAAATTCCCCATCTTCTCAATCTTTAGAAGAATGAATGAATGCATAAATAAATAAACAAAAAGCAGGAGTGACTCAAGATCAAGACACTTGGAACTCATACCACTATTTCAAATCTTGACTCTGTATCAAGACACCAAAATCCTGCTCTTGAGCACTTCAAATAAACCAAAACATACTGCCTGAATTTCTGGCCATTCTGATTTGGAAGCCAGCTCAATTTCCACACTGAAACTCTGCACCTACCTCTACTCATCCTTCCTTGATGTGTTCCAGTTGTTACACAGCTGACTGATTTAAATACAGATGACAAAAACTTCTAGAATTGAATCTGATTTAGTACTATTACACTCTGGAAAAAATATTTTGATGAAATTTTGAAAATAATTACTATGGCACATACAATATATCTTTCTTACTAGCTCACAGATTAAAACTATGGTTTTATTATTTTAAGTAAACAGAACAAATACATTTTTTAGAAAGTACCTTTAGATTTTTTACTGGAGCTTCTTTTGCTTCTTGGACTTCTTTTTCCACCTTGCTGTTTTTCTGTAATAGGCTTTTCCTCCAGCTGGGGGTCCATATGGACATTTACAGATCTCCTCTCAGTCTCGCTTTCCTTACAGCTTGGGGTACAGTCTTCACTGTCCATATTCTCATTATTATTGATGCTGTCCTGCTCACCTTTATCCTGTCTTCCCATAGCAATTCTACTACTGGTCAGAACCTCATTCCCATCGTTGTCGAGTTGATTTTCATTTTCATCAGGTGAAGAAACCAAACAAGAAGCCAAACTTCCCACCCTGTAGTCATCAGGAAGATTGTCTTTTGAGTCTATTTGTAGATCATTTGGTGGAAATCCTCTGTCATCCATTAGAGCGTTACTTGTTGAACCACTTAATCCCCCTCCAGATATTTTTAGACCTAAAATATAAAGCCAGAATAAGCATTTATAATACTTATTATGATAGATAAGTAAGCTCGTGCTTAATTCCAGCCAATAAAGAATCACATTAGCCAAGCTATATAGTTTAAAGGCATGTAGAAATTGCTTCAAACAGTAACCCATTGACTCACTGCAAGTCGTGAAGCAAAGCATAACTACATACATAAAGCTATCTATGAACTTGTATTTTTATCTAATTACAGCTGGTTCCAGTTACATGACCAATAGCATAGCTGATCTTCATAGCAGTGCTCACAGTGTTGTAACTGAGCTAAAAAGATAAACAAAAAGATAAACAAAACCCACCACCTCCATTTAAAACCATGGCTAAAATAAAAGCATTCTTATTGCATAAGATTATAGTTTGCTTGAAATAAAAATAAACCAGGAAGGAATAAAAGCAAACCATTCATTTCTGTCAGTCACAGTATCACAGTAAACATGCAGATAGGTTAACTCTGTTACAAGAACTGGATGCCAGTACAACCTGTTTATTGACTTGAATTGTCACTTTATTTTCAAGAGAACATTCTATATGTCTTCAGTATACACAGAAGCAGATGGTTTGTTAATAAAAACAACCTAATCTACCACCTACTCTCAACAGGGGTCAATTTTGCCTTTAGTGAACATGCAGCTCTAATCAATGCTGCAATCAGACATACTTACAGGAAAAAATGATAACCCTTAGTAGCAGAGTTATGTGGTACCTACAGAGGACTGTAATTGTGTTAGTTGCTTTCCTCAGCTTTTAGAAGCATAGCAATACTGCTGGTTTAACTTATCAACTATACAGATGAAATAAAACTCCATTACTTATATCTCATTAGATTTACCTCACATATTTTAAATAGTAAAGCCAAAAAATGTCAAGCACTCTTGTACTATAGAAGAGCTTTGACAAGCTTCCTAAGGTGGCTTCCTATCCTTTCCTTCAAAGGAAAAGGCATTTTAGGAAACCTCTTTAACCACACTTTCTTCAGTTTTGTTCCCTGATATATACAACAGAAATAACTGAAATGCATGCTTACTAAATATGCCAGATACCGTCTCATCTTACTTGCTAGAAGAATTCATATTGCAGAAATATGAAAAAATGCTTTAGAGAGTAAGTATTCCTATGCAACCTTTGTAGTTGCTAAAAGGACTAGAAGAATGAAAATGTCACTCGTCTTAGAGAAGGACTAGCAGGAGGATCCAGGGAGCTACAGGCTGCTCAGCCTCACCTCAATCCCTGGAAGATGATGTAGCAAGTAATCCCAGAAACCATTTTCATTTCATGTGAAGGACACGAAGGTCATCAAGAGTACTCAACATGGATTTACAATAGGTAAACCGCGCTTAATGAACTTGATAGCCCTCTACAATGTCATGACTGGTTCAGTAGATGAGGGGAGAACAGTGGATGCTGCTTACCTTGACTTCAGTAAAGCTTTTGACACTGTCTCCCATACCATCCTCACAGACAAGTGTACAGAGTATGCGCTACAAAAACAGACAGGGAGGTGAACTGAAAACTGGCAGAATTGCTGAGCTTGGAGGGTTGTGATCAGCCAAATGAAGCTGGAGGCCTGTCATGAGTGGTGTACCCTCAGGAGGTATACCCTCAGGAGGTGACAGCGAGGCCAGTACTGTTTAACCTCTTCATTAATGACCTGGGCGATCAGACAGAGTCAACCCCCAGTAAGTATGCAGATGATACACCTGAGGGTTGTGATGCCATTCACAGGGACCTCAACAAGCTGGAGAAATGGGCTAACAGGAACTTCATGCAGTTCAACAAAGCAAAATGCAAAGTCCTGCACATGGGAAGGAACAACCCCATGCACTGGTACAGACCAAGGGCCACCCAGCTGGCAAGTGGCCCTGCAGAAATGACCTTGGGGGTCCTGGTGGGCAGCAACTGACTATGAACCAGCAATGTGTTGTTGTGGCAAAGAAGGCCAATAGCATCTTGGGCTGCCTTCGGATGAGGGAGGTGATTCTTCCTTGCTACTCAGCACTAGTGTGCTGGGTCCAGTTCTGGGCTCACCTATGGAAGAAAGATATGGACATACTGAGGCAGCTCCAGGACAGGGCCAAAGAGATGATTAAGGGACTGGAGCATCCGTAAGAGGAGGTGAGGCTGAGAGAGCTGTGATTGTTTAGCCCACAAAAGGCTCAAGGGAGATTTTACCAACATATATAAATGTGACAGGAGGAAGTAAAGAAGACGAGTCAGACTCTTCTCAGTGGTATCCAGTAAAAGGACTAGAGGCGATGGACACATGCTAAATATAAGGAACACTTAAACGTAAAAAGAAGCGTTACCTGTAAGGGTGACTGAACACTGGAACGGGGTTGCCCAGAACAGGTTGTGGAGCTGCCATCCTTAGAGATATTCAAAACCCAACTGGACACAGTCCTGAGCAACCCACTCCAGCTGACTCTGCTTTAAATGGGGGTGGAGGGTGGAGCAGACAATCTCCAAAGGTCCCTTCCAACCTTAACCATCCTACAATTCTATGACTGTGAATGGTGGGATCACTAATTAGATACAGGCCAAATCATGAAGAGGAAACTCCTCCTGTGTCTGCTTTTTGCACAAGGCTTAAAACATTCTTAATTAAAATGTTCATATAAAAAAAATAAAATTCACTAGTTCTGAGGGGGAAAAAAACATATGACTTGTAACGTTCTTTTCACCAAGGACTCACTCAGACATCAGGTTCTGAAGTCAAACGTGTATGCAGAGCTGATTTAAGGAAACGGAAAGAAGGTGTCAACTCCAAAATTTTCTTCAATTTCTTTGTCCATTTGTAGGTTTGGGAGGGAACAAAAGAGAAGGGCACAGGACTGCAGAGGTGAAGAGGACAGCACAGAAGCTATCCACGCTCACATGCACTCCAGCTACTGCAGATGCTGTTAACCATCTATGCCAGCCAGCTGTTGGGCACACTGTCAGCACAGACTTTCCAGCATTAACTCTTCTTAATTGTCAACTCCACTTTCTTCACTACTTCAAGTATTCTGACCCTCTGTGACCACCCTCTACACTCATCCTAAAACTATTTCTGCTAGTATTCCTGAAGAGTTTATTTCTAAAACACTATTCTTGACACAACATATATTTTGCTGAGCTAACAGTTACCAGCAAGCACACTAACATCGCTTTTGGTAGTCTGTCCCTTATTAGCAGAAGTTTACTTCTCCTCCACTCAGGTATTCCTGGGTCACTCCATCAAATATTGTTCTGCTGGTTCTACAGGAGTGGCAAGACGTGGGCAGCTACACCTGCCCTCAGATAACACTTCAATCTGCATATGCTTTGTTAAGGCAAGGAAGTGGAAAGGGAATGTTACAATGACTGTGTGCCAGGTGCCCAGGCTGCTTCCAGGAAGAACGTTCTAAGAGCTCCCAGTAAGCACACAGAGGGCGACAGGCCACCACCAGCTGGGTAATGCAAAAGCAAAGTCAGGACAACTCAGTTTCTGCTTCCTACCTGAAGAACTCGTTAGCCATTATCCGCCACACCAGTCCAACAAAAAAGCACCGCCTGTCCTATAACATACATGCACCTTAAAAAAAGAAAAAAGACAGTCTAGAAGACTAATGAATTGTACACTGAAGCGGGAAAGACGCAAGTTGTATTTTCCTCTGGCAACCAAACGAGAAATGGCTTTCCTTGAGCACTAGAAAGACAAAGAAGGGATCTCAAGAGGAGATACATATCTGCAGAATATCTCTCTTCATTAGAAGGAAGCCCCTTATTCAAGCCCCTTTCTCTCAGAGAGAGTTAAACATGAAATGAAAAGTTAAAAGGAGGACAGAACTTAATCAGATCAGCAAGAATCAGAAATAGAATATATTCTTTACAGACACCAACACAATAGTAATGATTTATAGATGGTAACTGTTCTAAACCATTAAAAAGAATCCCAAACACCATCTTAAAGGTTTATTTCTTAGCATTTACTAGCCTAGCCTACGAAATAGTAACTATTGCTGCCCTTGCCAGCTCATGGATTAAATGGTACATCAAATAAAAACAGATAAAGTGAATTGCCCAAAGCCAACGAGGAATCCCAAAGCCAATGAGGAATTAGTTTTAACAGTAATAACTAAAAACCAGGATATCCTACCACCACTCTTTTGCTTTTATCAGTAGACGACAGTTTATGCTTTCAATAGCTATCACATGGAAAACAGAAAACCGAATGCGTTTGAACAAGGTGTTTCCTATTAGATTGTGCAAAACGAGGGAAAGATGTTTTTGACAAGTGACATTTCATATAGAGGAAGCTAACATTTTGATAGAAAATATTAAGTCATTTCCTTTCAACGTGTGGCTAAAATGATAGCTTCTCTCTAGCTGAGACACGTGCAGATCTGCGGCTCGTGCAGATCAACTTTTCCTGGTTTATGGTCTGAAACTCAGTGTTTCTCCAAATAAAAGTAGCCTTTAAAATGTACTTCTTTCTACAACCCTTACGACTCAGAGAATGAAAATCCAAACAGAGCTAGCTCAAAGAATTTAGAATAGTCTTGCTCTTGATATTTTAACAGGATTTTTTCACCCCTGTTGCCCCTCTCCCAGCCAAGTTTTCAATATTGCTGTTATTCCTTTTGACGTTGCCAAGGCACCAGAAAGTTACAGAAGCGCAGCTAAATCCAGTGAGAATGAACTTCAGCTCTGTCTAAAAACACAAGTAGAAACACTTATTTATAAACAAAAATGGAATTAAGCCCGTTAGTGATTTGAGCTGTATTCAAAACACCATTAACATGCAATTATTCTATTTATTGTTTTGCCATTGAAATGAATTGTATGCAAAAGCATACAAAGAAAAAAAGTCTGCTTCTTCCCAGGCATATCCTTCCTCCCTTCACTGTTTGTCCAAAACTGACATAAAAGCTAACACTGAGCAGAACTGTGCAGACCTCAATTAAAAAAGAGATGATGAATGAAAATGCTGCAATTTCAATTGCCACACAGATTAATGCAATTGGCATATACAATCATGGTGATTATAGTACCAATAAAAAATAGGTCGGAGAATACTTGCCAAGTGGCTAAAAGACAAAGTCTGAATTGAAAAAATTAGTTACACATTTGTTTGCTTGAATACAGACAGTATATATGTTACAGAAATACCTTGGCATTCACTTCTATTTTAAGTAAATCAATTTTAGTTTTAAAAAGTCCATGCTCTTCAGTGTTTTCTTTCATGTAATTCATATAATTTCCACAATTTTTGTATGTGTATACAGTGCCTTTCTTCCATCAATCCTTACTAAGGAATGATTACCTTAAACACAGCTGTCGGGATCGTACAATGAAAAAATGGAAGAACCGGGATCTTTCCTGACTTGGCACAGCCAAAATTTGAAAAGGGCATTAATGAAAAAACCCTCATACTGACACTCAGCTCCTCCATCCTGGAAAGCTAATGGTTTTTGTGAATGCCTACTGCACATATTGTATAGTATTTCATTTACTGATCTCAGAAATATCTCACAGATCAAGATCACCATATCATATCTGCTGTCAAAAGGCAAAAACATTCTAATATTCAAAAAGTTTATGGCAAATCCTTGCTATTCCATTTGACTGCCTTTGTATAGCTCCTCTGCCAAAGATACTACTTCCCCCTCCCTCATTCTCATGCCACTTAATTATCCTATGCTAACTACATATATTCAAGACTTGTAATGGGGAAACTGACTTTCAAAGAATTCAACCTGAATAGAGCCATACAGGTGATTTAATGGGCATTTCAGATTGGTTCCCAGCACCGATGATTCTACTCAATCTCTTCATTAACTTCCACAATGAAACACAATAGCTATATAAAAACTGCAGTTAGAAGCAGTCATGAGTATTTTTGAGAATTCAAAATTAATTGTAGTAATATAAGTGCTCCAAAATGAATAACGTGAAATTCACTAAGAAAACAAGCCACACTTCATCTTCTAGAGGAAGATAGAACACATCTATACGAAATGGGGATTAATTAGTCATTCTGTTCTGATAGAAAGCGTCCTAGAAAGAGACAGCAAAGAGAAAAGCGACCATCAGTCCAAGTGTTTTTTCTTCTCCCCGAGATGTAATACAGCAAGTGTTAGTGACTCATTACACCCTACCAGACACTAATCACAGACGTGTATTTTTGTTTTGTGCATGATACACATGCACACACAGGCAAGACGTACACAAGTAAGAGAACGTAGATCATAGTGAGGTAAGAGTTTTAGAGGGGAAACGACAGCATTACATGTGGTAACAGCTGCTCAGCCTAGAAGAGGTTGTCATATGAACAACCAAGCAGGCTGTCTAGAGACGTGGAATCACCATTCCTCTAAAGAAGAAATTAAGCAACTTTCTATTTTGAGGACAGGTGAAAAGTAGATAGCACCTAGGATTAGAGGAATTTAATTTTCTTTAATGTTGCAGGGCTTTTGTCACTTTCTTTTATATATATTTGTTATTATTTTTAACACAAGCAGCTTCAGAAGTCCTAGAGGAAAAAAAAAATCATGCTGATTCTGTTATAAGGAAACAGGATTTTTTTCAAGATGGTATTTTTACAGAGTTGGGGCTTTTGCCACTAGAAGAAAAGGAAAAGAGCAGAAACTGTAAAATTTGAAGAATGACAAAACCTAACCCATATATTTCTTAAAAGAAAAATAAGTCTGATGATCTTCCTGATAGCCAGGGTGAAGATATATTATAGGGCAACATTTAAATGTTAGTATCTCATTTCATATCGATAAATAATCTTTTACAAAGTAATAAAAACCAATGTGAAAACTATAATTGCCATACAAAATTAAAACGTGTACTGCAAATTGTTATTACTGCAAATTAATTTCTGCATGCAAGGAGGGTCATTCATCTTATTTAATGAACAATTACATTTACTTCCAAAATGAAGATGCAATGATGGAGAGAAAACGCTAGACAACAGAGTAGCTAGTGTTTTTGAGAAAGTGCAAGAGCAATTTCTCTACAACTGCTTGCTTCTTCCATTGATGTGGAACCCAAGACATCCGTGAAGAAACCTGGAATATTACCACCACATTGCTTCAGAGTGTTCTTGTTTCATCACAGCCAAGAAAAACGGAAAAGTACCAGATGCTGATGTAATTGACCATCACACAATTTGCTGCAGAAGGAAAGAGACAGCAGATAAAGAGGGTAGGCATTTCATTCACCTGTAATCGTCTCACGAAGCCAGACCGTTTCCAGCTACCAGAATTCTGCTCTGCATTGTGTTTTATGTGCAACACTTAGTGGTTAGAATGCTGCTGCTTCTAAAAAAGCAGAAAAAAATTAAACCTATACTTCCACTTTCCAACCTGACTTATCTGCAGAAAAAAACTGCCATGCTGTGAGCACGGACGCATTAGTAGTTTATTGTTTCACAAGACAGACTTACATACAATCCCATTACTGGATAGCCTCCCTATGAGAGAATCTCATTAACAACCTTCTGACTGTGTTCAGTTTGCCCTACGTTCTGCTTTGAAATAATGTACTAGAGGTAAAAATATCTTCCTGCATGTTTTCTCCTTCCATGTCAGACACATGGTTCAGGAGGTCTCTCTCTTCAGACATGTTAAGTCTGGTATCCTCCAAGAGATATACAGAAGTAGGAGTGGTTTATCTAATTTCACTGAATTTACAAAACATCTCAGCATGAACAGCTTGGTGGCTTGGCACTTTCCGACACTGAAGTGGTATTTCTCAAGTGACAGTGGCATTTAACGGCATGATGATCTCTACGTTTATGACCAGCAGGAATAGTGAGGTTTTGAGGGGAAGTTCCACAAGCTATCTTTAATTTCTAAGCTTCCCAATCGTACTGCTTATTCACAGCTTTAGTAAACAACGATAAACATACACTGCCAGGCATAATCTGCTCTTCTACATTTACCATTACTATAAAAATATGTTTCAGACACCAGCCAAATACAAGAAGTCTGTCTGGGAACAAATAATATCTGTTATTATAACACAACAGGGTTGGGATGAAAATTTCACACAAACAAGCTCTTTTTCAGTGCTCAAAATATACAATGATCAGCCTCCTAAGTGTCTGAAAAGTTTCAGGTTCCAAGCTAGGACAAATTTCACACTTGTATACGCTGAATGGTATGAGAATAAAATAAAACCTCATCATGTGACGGGATAATTTTTTGAGCTTGTCTGCAGCAGAACACGCAAACATATCTCAGGTAGGGGCACTAGGGCAGTGGAATAGACTGTGGTGGGAGGATGGAGAACCCTCATCTCTGTGGCACTTCTACAAAGAGTCTATGCAAACACTGATCAGGAGTAACCTATATGTAATTGCTCCTGCCTTGGGATAAATGAATCTCCTTTGAAGTCTCACAAGCAGAAATAATTTGCCTTTTTTCATTTTTGTATTTTCCTTCTACTTGAACAATGCCCAGATTGTTGTTACACTTCAGAATACGTGCACAAGTTTGATTACCAAGTATAACAAAAATTTAAAACTTCCCACTAGACAAGCTTATGCATCTTTCTCATCTATAAGTAAAACTCACTATAAATACAGTACTAGCCAAAAAAGAAACAAATACAAATACAGTATGCTTCGCACGTACCACCTAACAACCACCAACTACTGTTTTCTATCAAACAGTTGCAAACATGAAGTGTTGGTTACCTAGCAAAATGACAACTAAGGGTTATCCTAAGATCTTCCCAGGATGGGTACTTTTTTCTCAGTTAAAAACAGACACAAAAAACCAAAAAACAAAAACAGTACAAACTAGTTTTATGAGAACTAACCAACTCAGCTCACTCTTAGCTAAATCTTTACTTTAGCAGGACCTGAGAAAGCTGATACACTCTACCACCTCAGAAAAGGTAGCCAAAAAAATCACACAAGGATCTAAAATGCCCCACTATCTCAGGTAACAACTTCAAACATATATGAAAGGCAGAAACGACAGAATACAGTCCCTCAAAATAGACCTGCAAGAAGAACTGGATGATCACCTAAAAACTGCCCATCTGAAGAAGCAAGAGTGTTCAAGACTTTCTGTGAGTTGAATTTCATACTGCAGTTAAACGCCATAATTTTCACCTGAGGAATGAGCAAGTTTTATAGCCCTGATCAACACAAAGATAATTATCATGGTCAAAATATTTAATTAGGTTCTAAATCACATCCAGGCCAGCAACAACCACAAACAGAATGGAAACTTGTCCATAAAATTCATGAAACAAATTATTGTCTGCAATTAATACATGCTTGTGTTCTCTTTGCTATCAAACCTGCAAGTCCAACCGGAAAGCTAATTAAGATCAGAGCTAACTGTTAAGAGCTTCAACAGCTGTCATCCTTAGAAAATAAGAACACCCAGCAGCTCTATCAAAATGTTGCATCAGTTGGTTTTCTATTTTAGAAAGGAAGGATGGTACAGTTGCCACATAATTCAGTGTCAGATACAAGTGAGTGAGATCGAACCCTTTCTTTGCTTTGAACCTCTTACATGAAGTTGGTCACACTGCTACATTCTCTTTAATGCATTTCTTACCTAGAAAATACTGATTTATTTCACAGGGGTGTAATAAAGATGAATACACAAAAAGATTGTGAAGTAGATATTTTAGTAAAGAGTATAAGTATGGTGAAGAGATACAGAACACATTCAAATTCAGTCAAGTTTTTTTGGCCTTAAGTGCACACTTGAGAACTTAATCGCGTACAAACTTGAGGCATATGTTAAACAAATCACAACCCCCCAGAATTACTTGCTGATGTAACTTGACTGAAGTTAATGAAGCCGTGACCACCTAGCTCATTGGTGAATTTAGCCTTGATGGCTGTTTGGGCTCTCCCCTTTCCAATGGGAAGTTATTAAGTTAATTCAATTCAGCTCTAACTGCGTAAAGTAATGCTGGCTATATGAGCCATCTCTAATAATTTGCACACACTTTTGATTAATAGATCTTGGAGAGGTTTTCTGAAGTGCACAGTTATCAGCTTGTCTATTAGAATTTGAACTTAAGTTTGTACTACATGAATCTGTAAGCAGCCAGAGGTCTAATTTGTTTTAAATCACTTTTTAAGAAAACTCTAATTATCAAGACATTTTAAGTATTAGTTTCCATTAAAAAAGCATCTTTCCATTAGAAAGTCCCGAATAACACAAACATTCATAAAACCTAGCATCAGTACTCTAAGAGGACAAAAACTAATTTCACTTAAAAATCAAACCCAGATATAGCTTATATGGTACCACAAGAAAATTACAACTTACAGAGACACTGAATGATTCCTATTTCTTCCTTGTACTAATGATATCACATTTCAGTGCTAAAAGATTTTAATAGTCTTCCTTGAGTAAAAAGAAATCCAGATACGAAACTAAGCAACCACCAAAACAACAATGGATTAAGGGTAATTTCATATGCCAGTAGTCATAAAACCTTCCCGGGATCAAATGTGTAACCTTTGCACTGTGAAGGTCATTTTATTTTATAAATATTTGAATAAAGAAAGATGCCAAAATATTACTGAAAAATTTACAAACTTGTAAGTTGCAGGGTAGATGCTCTCCAATTTGTTTATTTTCACCTAAGTCAACTGTAACACAGTTAACAAAGGAATGAACACCACCAGAACTGTGATACACCTCCAGCTGAAATGCTGCTCTAAAATGACAGACCATCCTGCCTGCATTTCAAAGCTGAAAGCACAGGACTATGATTCTTAAATTCTGTGTTTTAACCATGAGGAAAGAACCTCAAAAAAGGTCCTCTACAAATATCAATATTATTTCAATGACGTATTCCTCAAGTGACCCTAAATCTTCCTAACAGATGGTAATATTGCAAAGATAAATCCCAGGATTTTTTATTTATTTATTTTTAATCCCAAAGTTATTTTGAATTAATCTCAATGTGCCCTGTAGTGTAACATTTTTCCAAAAAAAAAAACCAACAAAACTAACTCTATCCTGCAGACTGAGAAAAGCAGTGTTAAAGCTCACATTATAAGGTCACGTTAGCCATTCAGTTTGGAGAGAGGGAGCAGCATATTGGAACAACAGCAGAAAAAACTTCATGCTTCTAAGCAACTCTGTTCCTAAAAAATCAAGTGTGTAACACACCAAAATTTGTCTACAGAAATACTTTACAATAACATCATTTCTCCTCTACACCTCCCTTATAAGTTAGCAATGCATTTGCAAAGACATCACAGTTATACATCAACAAGATAAATAAGTAAAAAAAAAAAAAGAAAAAATATTTGGCATGACAAACTCTTGAACAAGATAGCATTGCCAGAGTATTCAAAATAAATCAGAATCATAGAATATCCTGAGTTGGAAGGGACTCACAAGGATAAAGACTTATGAAAACATACACACACAAACTGGGTTGAGTGGATCTGAGAGTCTGCAGAATGTGCTGATGTGCATGTATCGGAATTCAATAAACAGGAAATCTGACAGAGGTAAACAGACAATGCACTTATTTCAGTGTTTTACTGCTGTCTACAAAGGTTTTAATAGTATGGGTTTTTTTTGCATGCACACAAAAAATACTTGCAGTAAATTTACTGCTGATTAAAGATGCCAGACTGATAGCCCTAGAGACTGTTTCTCTGTATACACAGAACAGATATAGCACAGAGTGAGAAAGGCTGTACCCTTGCCAAAATGCCTTACAATACACAGCTTATGCAACAGTTTTCACACTACGGACCCTTTGCCTCTCCTCTGAAAATGTTAAAAATATTGCTGCTTAGTGTTCACTATAGGGCAAAATAAGATGTGGACACTATTTTTAACATCCGCAGGGACAGAATTCAAGCCATCAGCTCATTTAAAGATGTTTATTTTTGTGCTGAATGGTTCTGTTGTCAGCTGTGAACTTTGCTGCACTGTTTGATAGGCTGAAAAGTCAAACTGCACCTGGTATGAAAACAGTTTATTACTAAATAGAATGTTATTACAACAGAAAGATAGCAAAGGAAGAGTGGTTTAACAAAGTTTTTTCAAATAAGCTTATGGTTACATATATGACCATAAAACTAATGCTCAGAATTGATCTCAAAGGACAAATAACTTAATAGCTTCACTTAATTGGTACTCTACAGTGATCTGCTCAATTGATCTAGCCCACTTTTAAAGGACAGTAATTCCCAATTAATCAGGTTTTAAGTGTTTCTAATGCTAGGCTAGAAGCTACAGTCATATGGAGCAGGCAGGCATCCAAGTAACCTTGGACTCTTTGCTTCCCTTACTACTAATAGTTTGGACAAACTGCAAACCCACCCCCCCTCAAAATCCAAGACCCTAACTGTTTTTCACTGTCAGCAGATTACACATAAAATAGAAATATGTCAAGCTTTACAGAACATAGTGGCTCTAAATTCAAAATTACTGACCTCATTACGAGGAACGATTTTCATTTAGTAGGAAGATTTCCGATACAACCAATAGGTTGCAAGCATTCTATATCTCAGACCAGATTGTGGCATAGGATTAAATGCTACTTCAACCCTTGGGACTTTTTTTTTTCTGCATGCATGGGCTTGCAATGGAGAGATGCTGATAACGAGGGAATAGGACAAAACAATGAGGCTACTCAACGATTTTTTTAAAAATAATTCTTCCTAGAGACTATATCCAAAATTTTGATCATATTTTGCCACCTTCTGAGTGCAAACTCTTACAGCACGTTTGAAGAAATCTCACTGCTCTTCTACTATTTTCCTTGGTCACCATCCAGAGTATTAAAACAAGATTAATGAAATATGCCGAATTAAACATAAGTGTAAACTGTAACTCTCTGCCATTCTGCATTTCAGTAAGGTACAGAATCGTTTCTGTCAATTCAACCACACAGCAAGTTATTTTTTTTCCACACTGCTGAAGCTAATATGTTTAAGGGATTCTTCCATCTTATTTTCCGAACATCAGTTCTGTGGTAGGACTATTTTTAAAATTCACACCAGAGTTGTTGTTCGGTAACAGATGAGTCTTTCAATGTATGGATAATTTAAAAAAAAAAAAAAATCAAAATTAACAGTAGATTTTAAGATTAAATTTTCCAATGATGCAATGGTAAAATATGGTGAATAAAGTAGAAAGATAAAGAGTTTCTGAAACAATGCTAGCAAACTTAATCTGTATTTTGAGCCAAGTAGAAGAATCTAATGACAAGTATCACTACCAGGACAAGAAAAATCATGATCCTGCAAATTTCCATTCACATACCTTTTGTTTTTGTGCAAGACAGAAATTCTACTGAATTTGTACAGAAAATGAAGTATGGGCATAAGAATTTGAAAAACTGAGATCAAGATGTATACAGTACGGCAATTTTCCCATTCAGAAGTGCTTGTCAATATTTACTATTGACGAGTGGATAATACATAGCAAAATAATACTAAAAGACTAACTCTTTCAGATTAATTTAAAAAATGAACTTTGCATGGAACCAAATGAAAGCAAATGCAAAAGACATTTAGAACCATTGAGAAGAAAAGCATCCCTTTTCTGATCTGCTTGACCCATACAAGCAATGAGCTCTTTTGGTTCAAACACAGGCTGGAATCCTTTTGATTCTTTCTCTCTTTCTAAAAACAGTAATTAGGAGGAAACAATAATTTCAGAGCACCCAACAATGAACTAAAATTACAAAGACACATGACTGCATGAGGTAAGGCTGTAAATTCAAACATTGTTTATGGTAATAGCCGGATTAGAAACTATACGCCATGTAATCAACTGTTAACTTATAAATAACCCCAACTTGACTGCTCTTATGTCCCAGGGATATATATTATTGTATTAAACAACTTTCTGCATTGTAATTTTTAAACAAAAGATGTACAAAACTTACCATTTTCCTAAGGTTTCAACACGGATAATTAGCAGGTCAGAAAGAGGTAGTCAGGTAGTCCTTTATGCATACAAGATTCAGTATATGAATATATGGTAGGCTCCTTTATCAGGGGGGAAAAAAAAAAAAGAATTGTAAATGTATCCTGTAGCGATCTATGGTTCAATGCAGGCAAGTCCTATGAAAAGTAAATATAAATATGAATAAATATGAAAACATGAAAAACATGAATAAAAAAAGTCTCGTTTCTAATGTATGAAGAATGTCAGGGCACAGCTCTTGGCCTTAGCAAACATTTCTGAGAACAATCTCAATTACAGCCCATGCAAAGAAGACCCTAACATTCCTGAATCCTTTAGAATCATAGAATCATTTAGGTTGGAGAAGACCTTCAAGATCAAGTCCAACCATCAACGTGACCTATCAAGTCCACCACTAAACCATGTCCCTAAGCACCACATCCACACGTCTCTTAAATACCTCCAGGGACTGCGACTCCGCCACCTCCCTGGGCGGCCCGTTCCAATGCCTAACCACCCTTTCCGTGAAGAAATTCTTCCTGATATCCAACCTAAACCTTCCCTGGCACCACTTGAGCTGTTTCCTTCCATCCTATCACTTGTCACCTGATAAAAGAGATCGGCACCCTCCTCGCTGCAAGCTCCTTTCAGGCAGGTGTAGAGAGCGATGAGGTCTCCCCTCAGCCTGCTCCTCTCCACACTAAACAGCCCCGGTTCCCTCAGCCGCTCCTCATAAGTCTTGTTTTCTGGTCCCTTCACCAGCTTGGTTGCTCTTCTCTGCCCATGCTCAAGCAACTCAATATCTGTCTTGTAGTGAGGGTCCCAAAACTGAACATAATATTCGAGGTGTGGTCTCGCCAGTACAGTGTACAAAGGAATATCTGACTGGCAACAAAATTTGCCAGAATTCTTTACTTAGCCTTACAATTTATGGAATACAAAATGATAACATGTTAACTATACCTAAACTTTCTGTGGCCATAGCTTACCAATAAACTTTGATAAGGAATACTGAATTAGGGCATTACTGAACGCTTCGTCTAAGAAAACCGAGTTCCTTTTGATATTCTAAAAGACCTACAAATTACTGAATTAACGGACTAATTACTTAGAGAGGAAAAAAGCTATTAAAAACATAAAGTCCAGTTTAAAAATGGATTGAGGTCTATCCCATCATCCTGTCCATTTCCCTTAAGGCACAGAGAAAACTATCAAACAGTACTCAGTGTAAAAAAACAGAGTATTTAAAAATAAATTGCGGATGTGAAGAACTGCGGCATTCTACAAAGGGTTTGCAACCTTTCCTAAATTCAGCCCAGCCCCTATTCAAGCTACATGCAGACCCATTAAACAGAAAAGCCACGATTTTGTGTCCCAAGGTCTGTTTAATGGAGATATGTCAAAGAGAGCGACACTTTGTTTAGTAAGCAGACAAGTGCTTGTTTCTTATTTTACAAATAGGCAAATGAGAGAGAAGAAGATCAGGAACCTGCACAAAATCACACAGCAAGTCTACTTTTGAGCCACTAATTTGAAGACTGCTCTACTCTGCGACTGCCACACCACTCTCGAGTTCTGCATAAACTACACGGGGAGCCAGGAAACCCATTCTGGAGGTTTCCCTCTCCCCCTCCCCAGAACTCCATCCCAGGGCGGTCGCTCACCCGCCGCCGACAGGTTTTTAGCACTGTGCCGCTGAAGGCAGGACGCAAGCCGCTGCCCCAGGTTTCACCCAACTCGAACACATTTTTAAGACGGCCCTGAAGTCATTTCTCGTTAAGAAAGCATTAGGAGACTTGGCGAGAGGACAGCACCGCAGCCACCGACCTGCCGCGTTCTGGGTTCCCCTGAAACGTAACCGCGGCGAGGCAGGGGGCACGAGCAGGCCGCCAACGACCCGTTCTGCAGCGGAGCTGCGGCAGCCGGGTCCGCACCTGCTGCGGGCGGAGAGCCGCGTCCTGAGGGGACCGGCGAGCAGCGCACGCGGAGACAGAGCACCCCGCGAAACGCCGAGACGGCCTCAAACCCAACACGGAGCCTCCGGGGCTCCCACACCCGCAGATCGCTCCGGGCGCGACCGGCGAAGCGGTTCTCGCGGGCTGCAGCGGCCGCTCCCGGGAACAGGCCACGTCTTACCCCTGCGCTCC
>VXAL01015719.1:147007-221058 GCA_013399475.1 Chauna torquata
GGCGCTGGCCGGGCGGGTGCCGGTAACGCGTGGCGTGGCGTGGCCGGCGCCGCGCGTGTGCCGTGTCCCTCCCGTGGGGCGGCGGGAGGTGTTGGGCTCGCCGGCACCTGCCCCTGCCCGGCCGTGGCCCGGCGGCTCCTGGCCTGGGGCGCGCACCGGATGAGACGCGCCCTTGTTCCCCCGGTCCTTACGGGCGAGACCCGGCGGACCCACGGTTGCGCCCTGTGCTGGTTCGCGTAACGCGAGCCGTTCTGCGGCACGCTGGGTCGCGGTAGAGCTGTTCGTAGGAGAAAGCCGGTGGTGTAGCGGTGTACCTGAAATATACTGATAGGTAACCGAAGGCCACGTGCGGTCCCCAAGGCCTGAAGAAGAGAAGGAATTTAATGCTGCCAGCCGTTGTCCTTTTTAATAAGTGCTTGATGCGTGGTTTATTTTCATATTTCCGGAACTTCACTTCCTGTGCTTGCAGAGCATCCCAGCTGCAGTTTAAGGAAACGATGATGTGATCCCCCCTTCCCCAGAGGACGGTTTGGCGGTGTGTTCCAGGTCATGCTTGCATCTAACCTCAGCACATAAAAAAAAACAACAAAAAAGATTTTTAGCCCCTATTTCTACGAAGTCTGCCTCGTGACCTTGGAGCCCCTCAGGGCAGGGGCTGCCGGTGCCTTTTCAACTCGGAGCAGTGAGAGGTGGCTGCCTTCAGGAGAGAGGCCGAGTGCAGCAACAGCTGCAATGAAAACGAGCCTCAGGTGTTTGGATATAGAAGTGTAACCAGGGCAAGGTTTGTTGGGAGAAACAGTAGTTCTACCAGCTGTTGTATCATGAAAGGTTATGCATTTGAAAGGTTTTTCTTTTTAATAGTAGTATTAGTTAAACTTAGGAAGTTAAGTAAAAGTTAGATAACAAAATTAAAAATAATTTTCCACCATTCTAGCTTCCATTGCAAAATGTACAGTGGCTGGAAAGAATTTATAGATCAAGACTATACAAGCTGACCTTCTT
This sequence comes from Chauna torquata, assembly GCA_013399475.1. Classification (NCBI taxonomy): domain Eukaryota; kingdom Metazoa; phylum Chordata; class Aves; order Anseriformes; family Anhimidae; genus Chauna; species Chauna torquata. The sequence continues at coordinate 148,010 of VXAL01015719.1, forward strand.
CTTATATATCCAATTAAAAGCAGTGGCTTTCTTATTCAAGAGACTTTATTAAATTAGGCATACATATCCTTACATAGGTCTTTTTTTTTTAACATATGGAAGTTAGAAAAATGACTATATCTGCTGAAGTGAGATGTAAAATTGAATTGTTTCATGGATCTGGTTTTCATGTAGTAAATAGTGTGATCTTTATTGAAAGCCAGGTATGAGAAAAACATTTACTGCTCATTTCTAGGACTACAGATAAGTCCCCTTGGATACAACTTTTCCTGTTTTTTCATTCTGATCTTTAGGTGGCAGTACAGGAACGTAAATCTAAAAAAAAAAAAAAAAGCTTTTGCTTGAAATTGACTTAGTGTTTATCAATCTTACATATAAATTAACATTTGAAGCTTTACACTATGACATATAATTCCATACTGACTTCTGTCTCCCAGCTTGTAGTAGTACGCGTTGCCGGATGCAGCTTGTGGCTCTGTGAGAAGTGCTGATTGGGCCAGAAGACTGGTAACGATGTGCAGATGTCTGATTTCTGGAGTGCCTGCTGGGAGGAGGCATGGCCCAGCCTGGGTGTGGGGTCAGGGGCTTGCTTCACTGCTCCCTTGCTCTGTGACCCTGGCTGAGTCCTTACAGCCTGGTGTGGAGGTGCTGAGACGGGTAGGGGCGGCTGCTGGGGCAGTTTGCTGCCCTCGTTCGGAGAGGACAGCTTTGGTGCTGATGTAGTTCTGCTTGGTCCTGTCTAAGTTAAAGTGACTGTTATTGAGAATTTAAAATACTGAAGTGTTTTGTATATTTACTTACTACATCTGCTAGTAGAAATTCTAACATCCCTTCCTTTATTCCCTAACATCCCTTCACTTTATTGGGCTCTTGTATATTTGTATGGTGAAGTTAAATTTTTTGGTGTTACTGAGTCTATGTGGTGTGTAGACCAGATGGCACATGTTAGTAACTATTTCCTCTTTTGTGATTTCTTCTCTCTTCAGAGATAATCCTGTGTTTTCTGAGGAATAGGTTCATACTAGTTTTTATGGAAGACTGCTATTTAGTATGATAGTGTAGTTGCCTTGAATTATATTCCATAAGCAATTAAAAAATGTACTCTCCTGAAGTAGGATATGTAGCAAAGATTTGATCAGAAACGTAAATTTCGATAAAGAAAAATGATTGTTGTTGTCAGCTTGCATTTCCATGGAAGACATGTCCTGAGAGAACATGTGACAGTGTTGCATGACTATACCTTCTTTGCTGAAGAGTATCTGTACGATTAGGGACGGTGCCTTGTTGAAAACATGCAGTTTGTGCCTTTACAGAAGTCTGACAAGATCTGGTCGGCCAACATTTTCTTCTGACTGTTTACTGGGGAGAGCAACAGAAAAGATTCATCCTCTTCTGTTAATTAAAGGTTTTCTGTATGACTTCTTCCCATGCCTCTCTAAGGTGAATTCAGTGACGGTACAGCTCAGTACAGATTAACATGACGGGGGACTGAGTTACGTAAAGAAAGCTTAGTTTCATCTACAAACTGGAGGATTTCACTGTTTTCTGTTCAGCTGGATGTTGATAAAGATGTTGAGTAAAGCTAGTTACCGGCGATCCCTGGAGACCTCCATCACCTTTCTCTGTTCAGGAAAGAGACTGTTAAGATTTTTTTTTTTTTCGTTGTCCCCTTTACCTGGCTATCAGTCTATAAAAGGACCTTTTTTCCAGTCCCTGGTGACTTAGCTATTTTTTAGCCTTTGCACAATTATGTACTCATCTGTGCATTGACACCCTTATTGAGCAAGCTAGGAAAGCAAGCTGTCCTTTCATGGGAGCTGTGCTTGCTCTTTCCTTGTAGGTTTTATTCATCCGAGTGATTAATAATCTCCTTCTTTATTATAGTCTCTGTTGTCTTGCCAGGGTTAGAAGCCAGGCTTACAGTTAGTATAGTCAGGTGGGTGAGATGATTGATATTTTTGATTTCCTTAAAAATCAAAGTACTGCGAACACTGGAATGCTTTACTTACCTATATGTTTAGAATTCTGTTGTTAACGTCTCATGAGATTTTAGGTGATATCAGAAAACACTGATGTTCTGAACTGTCTACCCAATTTTTTAAGTTTAATGGCAAAGAATGATTTGGCCCCTTTTTCTTCCATTAGTTGTTACTATTTTTAATATTCCCGCTTGTTTAATCTTATGGTTTATTAGAATTTGCTTTTATATAGTTGATCAGACTAGAGGTTTTGTTAAAATCTGGATATTGCCCATTACTTCTTGATTTAACAAAATAATCATAAGTCAGTATTGACTTTTAATGTGGGAAAACTTAATGGCCAGGTTTGCCTGTGCACACTGATTTATCATCGCTGAGTTTAATCAGGCTATCCATTTTATTTGGTGGTGTCGCTTAGTTTGCTCAGCTTGTTAAATCTTCACATGGATTTTAAAAATGTTCCTAGCCTGAGAAGTGAATGCAGAAGTGGCATCTTGGTGCTTGGCAGAGTTTTCTTCCTCCATGTGTTCAATGTTACATCAGCCATTAATCCCTGCTGATTGCCTTTCCCGCTAGATATGTGGTAGGGATGGCACTACTTGGTCTGATCTTCAGATTTTTCATTAAAAATATGACCAGTCTGTTATAGAATGGGAGTCAAAATGAGGATGAAAGCCAATTATGCCTTTTTGTTTGTTTGCTTTTTACAGAACACTTTTGTAATGTGTTGTATTATGACACGTAAATGTTTTGTTTTTACAACAATTCAGTGCAAGAAAATGTAAGTCCTGGTTGACACTTGGGAACAAATAAAGAAACTTGCTAGAGTCTGTGTTTTGGAGAAAGCACCAAGATGGGTAACACCAGCACACTCCCAAATGCTATACCATTTATGCCTTTACAGGAAAGCAACACTTAAGCACAGTGAATATTTGAGAATATGTAATGTACAACATTATACATAGACTATGAAATAATACCAAAATGTTTCTTGCATGGTTATGATCAGAGGCTGTCCAGACTCTTTTATAAAAAAAAAAAAAGTGTTTCTGTTTGGCTGCAGCTTTTGTAAACCTGTCTAGAGAGAGAAAAATGTTTAATTCAGGACAGTTAGCAAGCTAGCCATGGCAGCAGATAATTCTGCAGTCTGAGAAACATCATCAAGAATTTGGTAAATAGTTGTGTGAGCAAGTGGAAGGTCTACAGAGGAGAGGAGCTGGCGATTTTGGCTCTGTTGCCATGGGATTTTTCCATGGAGGTACAACCATTCGTTCACTGATGAACCTCAGGTGCTTCCTGAAGTGCCAAGGAAAGCATCTCCTTCAGCACAGCACCCTGACTGCTGCTGCTCGTGGCAGGAGACCTGAGCTAAGGGGCACGCTTTCCTTAGCAGATGAAAGTTAGCAGAAGTTTAGCATACGTGAGCTTCCACTGATGTATGAGGTTATAGCACCTGTGTTGTCTACTGTTTTCTCTCTGAAAAATACCTCCATCCTGGTTCATGTAGAGATAGCTTTAAGACTATGCTAGCTTCTTGGAAACGTACTGTTTTGTTGCTCTAGCTGTTCATGGCATGTTTGTGTTCTCCTCTATAGGAATAATGAACCGTGGAAAACCAACATTTGTTGGCACATTCATCGACTATTAACTTGCCATGAGTTCTCTTCAAATGAAGACTGTTAAGTATTGGTCATATATATTTTTTAATATTAAACAATATCTCCACTTTACAGTTTGCTTTTATATAAAACTTTTTTTTTGTATTCTGTAGACCACTGTGTTCCCAGGATTGTTAACAGACTGGAATAACAGGTTTTGTTTGTTTTCTAATCGCTTAAACCTATCAAGAAAATCCTCAGACCTATTACAATTGAAGTTGGTTAACATGACTTGGTGCCATGAGTTTCTTGGTAATACCATTTTTAAGGTGTGAGAAGTATGGTGTGTTTTATGTCCTTTCATTGGTAGTCAGAGTTCCAGATTTCTGGTAGTTTTCACAACACCTGACTTTTTATGATGTAGAGGAGTTGCTATAACGATGTATGTCAGATTAGTGGTAATCATAGTGTGATTTCCATAGTGGTAATGGAAACAGTGTGACTATTAGGAGCAGTTAGGTTTGTTTGCTTGGAAAGTAGGACAGTCCTGGGAATTATATGCTCTAACTTGATTTAGCATTTCTGACTAATCACTTAGGAGTGGAATTGCAGTGCTGTTGTCTCTGGAAATACCTGCTTTCGTGTGAAGTAAGGGCAAAGGATGTGAGACAATAGTAGGTGAGATGTGAGCTGTGCAACGTATCAGAATTTCACGTGCACTGTGGATGTGTGAGAAAGTTTCACAAGACTTGAGAAATTGCACACCACCAAAAGAAGTGTTTCTATCAGTAGCTAGATGACTAATAGTCCAAAAAAGTAACATTTTTGTAAGAAGATGCTTTCCCTCCCCTATGTCGAGTTACTGCAATAGTGGAGGTTGAAGCAACCTTGCAAAGAGCGAGACAGAAATGCTTTTTGCTGTCCTAATGCCAACTGGAGCCATATGAGCGGTGCTTTCATGCTGCTGTCATGTGCTGCCAGGAAGATCTCCTGCAAAGAAGAGTGAAGAGAGCAGACCATCAAGTGTGCTTCCCTGCAGCATCTCCTCCAGAGAAGGCCCTAAACTTTCTTTTCTAGATGAATAAAGCTTGTATCAGAAGTAATGTTTGCAGTCTCCACCTCCCTTTCCTTCTGTTCAGAGTCAGGTGGGGAAGGAGGAAGGCCTGGTATTCGTGGTAGCGTTCACTATAATTCTCTCAACCTGCCCTGTGATTTTGTTCGCCTCCCTCGCAGCACCATTTGTGGTGGCCAGGGAGTTTCCCGTGTTCTTGTTAGGCATATCCTGTGGTCAACATTTTCCTTGTCTGACAGGTTTTTGGATTTTTTTTTTCCTTTTTACCCTCTTTGAGATGTGCTTTGGGGATGTAATTCAGGTTCTGTTTGCTGTAAACCCTCTCCTTTTGGCAGTATTTCAGTTCTCACTGCGCTCCTCCTTGCTGCTTCGGATGCTCTGGTCTTGCTTTAGGCAAGGTACAGGTCCCTGCTCGTGTCCTTCCCTTCGTCCCCGGCCTTGCAGTCTCAAGGCTGCTGTTAATGCCTTCTGCTGCCAACCTGGCTTTGTCCCTGTTCATAATATAAGAGTAGAAATGGGAAAGGGAGAGGCATTACTAAAAATAAATTCTCCTAGGTCAAGCATTTATTGCTGAGTCTGTCATTTATGGAAAATGAAAATTCAAGTTTAGATGCACTTTGAAAGTCCCTAAAGATCTTATCTGCGTGTGTAATTTTCATGCTTACGCTGATCTATAATCTGAAAGGTATTATATCAAAATTGTTGTCTTGTCAAGCTGTGACTGACAATTTAAGCTGCAGTCTTGTAAATTCTTCTGAATTTAGGCTTTATGAATCTGCAATGCACACCTGGTATTATATTTCTTTTCTGCACAGTGGAGTCCATAATATTACTGTTTTAAATAATATGCTCCAGGGGAACATTCTCTCCTCGTGGAAAATGATGAAGCCACCAAAATAAGCTTGGGAACTGAATTATCTTTAGTATTCATTTTCTTAGGGTAAACTAATTGTGCAAGTACAAAATTAAAATTAGCGCTATAAGGGAAAACATAAGTGGTTAAAATACAGTTAATTTCTGGCTAACATGATATGTAGTGACAAAATTCGTTTCAGATATCTCCTGAGAAAGTTTAGCAAAATTAAAAAAAAAAGTTGCTGGAAGTTTTACACTGCATTAGAGGATTTGTTTAAATTCTTTAAGAACTCTTAATGATACCTTGCCCGTCAGGCACTGGAATTTATTAGTCGTCGGTGGTTGCATCCATTGTGGCTGTGCTCCAAAGCCACCATGTGCTTGTGGCCGTACAGTGAACGGGATAAAGCTGTTCTCCCTTGGAGCATCTGCAGTCGTGTCCATAACTAGTTACAACAGTTGTTTTGAGTTAGTCAAAATCCTACAGGGGAGGCTTACAGAATTTTTGGCATGCCTGTCCACCCCGGCTGTTCCTGGTTCGAAGCGGGGTACGGGCCTGTGCGGGCCAGAAGCTGCTCGCAGGGCAGGCTGCTCCTCGTGCTCCCCCGGGGCCCTGCTCTCCTTCCTGCATCCTTCGGCTTCCCGTTTGTCAGCTTTGCTGCTTAGCTGACCTACGATACGCTGGTGCAGGGAGCTAAACTGGCAGAAACCGGAGCTTACCAAACATAAATAAATAAATGCATGTTCCAGTGCCCTTGAATCGAGGTGTTGCTGAGGGGAGAGGGGCTGAAGTGGCTGCTGCAGGGAAGAGGGAAGGTCAGTCAGGGCTGATCCTTCTGGTAGCGGCTGGCCTTTGGTCTGGTGCAGCTAGAAATGAAAATGAAAGCTTAAAGGGGGCTGTGAGGGGGATTTCCAAGCTCTTGTGGGTGTCAGCAGGAGAAAGGGGACTTTCAGGAGTGCAGGACTGGCTGGCTTTTTAGTGTGGGGGAGGATTCTTTCTGCTTTGTAGCCCAGATCAGCCCTGGCTAACCTGGCCCCACAGGGGAGATTAATTCCTTAACCTGTCCTGTCGAGTTTCTGCCACGTCTTACTTCCTCGGAAGCATTTCCTACCATTAGCTTCAGTTTAGTAGAAGAAACACTGCAGACATTTTGAGTTGCTTCTTACTACAAAGAAAATTATTGTTATTATTTCTGATTATTGCCTTGGCTACACAGGAGTGTCTTTTCTGAAGTTATTTTATTTTTGTCACTGATTTTACTGATTTCAGGGTCTGTGCTTAATTCCTGCAGTTGTAATTCTCGCAGTGCACCTCTGCGGCCAAACAGGAGATTCTGCTTAGAGATCATGATAAAATTTTGACTCATACCCAAGGGTGTCCCGATGGTCCGTGCCAGGTGGCACAATCGTTGAATGCCAGTGCATAATTCGTATGCTAACTCAAGCTGTAATCCCCTGATCATAAAATATTTAGCTTTCCTGTTTATCATCTTCACTGCTAACTGCCTTCATCTCAGGGCTAGTTCTGTTACTAGCTTGGTTGCTCAAGTTTAAGTGAAATTAAAGACTGAACTTGTTTTTTTTTTTTTGAAGTAAACTATTTCCTTGACATTCGTGCATTAGAGCTCCTGATCCAGCTGTCGATAGGTGGGAAATTCAACTTGTGGCTTCGCTGGAGGAGGCTTGCCTGGTACTCACGCGGGGTCTGTGCGCTGCGCGTGCGATCTGGTGTCAGCATTCAGAGGAAAAAGCAGGCGAGCGAGCGTGTTGAGAAAGGACTTCTTAGGTGAGGGTGACAAATGCAGAAAAGAATGAAAGAGGGTCATTGAGAAGGAAGAGGTACTAAAAACACATTTAGCAACTAGAAGCATTTTTTGCTAATTCAGATAAGAAATGTCTGGCGCATTCAACTGCTAGGACTGTGTGCTAAGCGACCTGAAAAGACGATTTCTGTGGTGGGGGCATTCTTGCTGGCGGGAAGGGTCATGGTAGAACAGAGGAAGAGAAACTCGGACAGGATTTTTGGTGAAGTGTTGCCCTTGAAGAGGAAAGATATTTGTGTCTCAGGAAACATTGAGTGTGAAATAAACTATGTATGTTTCCTGTGTAAAATCTTTGTTCAGTGGCCAGAAATTTTTATTTGCTTACTTTAATTTACTTTTATTACTGATTTATTATTTATTTACTTTAATTTACTTTTTATTTACTTGCTTTTATTTATTTGTCAAGAAAAGTTTGAAAGCAGCTCACTTTAATGTACAGGTTCAAACTGTGGTGCCATCTTGGTTTATTTTAGAGTCCTAAATTGCATTTTATAACAGTAGTACTTTTTTTTTTTTTAACAGCAATGTATTTGTCAACCCCAGTGTTTCCAAACATCGCAGTGGAGAGACACTTTACCTATGGAGGCACACTTCTAGAAATGAATGTCAGAAGGATGCAAACTACCAATATTTAGACAAATTTTGTGAGACATAAATTTTACCCTTCCCACTTCTTTGCAACTTGCCCTTCCTTATGTTGGGGCCCTACTATATTGTCCTTGTATGAGGAGTAAATTCAAGAACGCTTTGCAGGTCATTGTGCTAGGACCATTACTGAATATCATATGGGATGAGAAAGGTTTCTGCCAGGCTGATGCACTGCAGTTTAATTTCCTTTGAACGAAGTTGAGATTTTCTGATAAAACCCTGGATCCAGGTATTCTAAGCATTGGGTGAGTGTTGCCATGAGTCTGTACTTCATGTAGCTCTCTTTGATTTCTGTGGTGGTGCATTGACTCCAAGTCCTCCTGCTGTTGAAAGTATTTTAGTCCAGATTTCTGAAGAAGCAGACTAAAAATTAAAAAGAAAATTGAAGTGGCAGAGAAAACCACTTTCTCTTCAGTGATTTAGGTTCTTAAGTGTCTGTTTTAACAAATGAGAGTGACTATTTGGTTATTTACAAATTGTATCGATGTGTCATATTAAAACTGTCTTATTAGTTACTGCTGATGTATAGCAGATGGAATGGGTATGGAAACAATTTTTTTGAAATACTGTATGAAATTCAACATGTGATGATAGATTTATCTGAAGTTTTTGCCTCGGAGGAAGAAGAGGCTGTGCAGTAATCTACGTAAGAAATATATGACATCAGCTGTAAAACAGATATAGCAATGAAGAGTGTTTTATCTTAAATAAAATCCAATGCAGAATTCTGGGCTTTTTTTTGTGACAACTATAGTGTTGGGTTTATTCCACAAAGTAAGTACAGAACAGTATCTCTTACTCTAAGAATGTCACTTTCCGTGGCTGAGACGCTAGATGAATTGTGCTGATTAGCACTAAAAAGTGACATGTCAGGCATAATAACAGCAAGACAGTTATAAAGGCTCTTAGTTAGTGTCCCACTTACTGAAAGAAGTTAATCTTGCCACGTCTAATAGATACCTAGCATTTTGTTAGATGTGCAGTCAGTCTATATATTGCTCATATGTGGGTTTTCCTGCCCCTTAATAGCCTTTGCTGCTTTGGCAGTCATTTCTATTGAATTACAGTAATTATTTGATGTGGTTAATACCTCACTGCACGTTCTAATAAGCCAAAACTACTTTAATTAGATTTTAAATTAAATGTTAAAAGGAGTGTGAACATGCTGAACATTATACATAAAACAATTAGAGCCCTTTAAACACACTGTGGAATCTTGGGGTGGGGTTGTTTTACTGGACATATCTTTCTATTGAAAAACGTGACTGGAGAATCCTGTTGCACATGCATAAAATATTAACACCGGTTGGATTCGCTTGTGCTGAGTTAATGCCACTTTACAGGATTCTGGGTTAACCATTTTAAAAATAAATATGTAGAGGATGGTATGTGTGTTTGTGCTGAAATACATATTTAACTAACTTTTCATTCATTAGGAAATTACTGGGATTATCTTAAACAGTTTTATTTTTATTGTGTTTGTTTTTTTCTTGCGTTTCAGGAAGGGCTTTACTCTTCTTTTCTTCTTTACTGCGTTTATGGAAATTTCCTTTGCAATGTTAAATGTCCCTATATATCATTCTGTGTTTTTATCTGAAGAGGCCATTGTAAGGTAAGATTTCCTACTTGTAAGGATCAGTTGTCGTTTTCCTCTCTTTCTGCCAACAGGTGAAGCCTTTATGGGCAATCTTCAGGCTTGGGGCAGGGGGTCAGTCAAAGCAATAAATGGCAGAGCTCATCTCCTTCTGAATTCATCTTGTGCATGTGTAAAGCTGAAGATATTCTCAGCTGATAGGTACATTTTAATGGATACATGCGGAATACAACAGATGAAGGATGACCCCGTATTTGGATACACATTGGTAGGGTTAGAGTCCTTGTTTTGTCACAGGCATCACCTGTGAATTTGAATAAGGTCTTTCATTGCTTACCAGTTTGAGACAGGTGTTTGAAGTTTATTGCATTCACCCATATACTTAGAAGTTGCTGACAATATACAAAGTAGAAAATACTTTAATTGTACATTTGTATTCACCTTAAGGGCAGTGTTCGACCTGTAGCCCACTTGAGCGTCTTAAACAGTGATTATAGGCAGCAGAAGGCAAATCTGCTGTAAATTTCCTGGTACCAGTAGGAAAAAGTCCAGCACCAAAAGGTTTATACATACATTTAGAATTAATGGAGCTTTTTAAAATTGCTAAAATGTGTCCTAGTTCTACCAGAGCTGAAAGCTTTTCTGTGTGAAATTTTATAGCCTGTACAATTTGCCAGATCAGAACATTATTGTGCTAGATCATATGAGGGTTCCTTCCAGCTTCAAAAGCTGTGAAAAGTGCTTGTCCGTAAGCCAAGAAAAAAAGTGCGTGTGTGGAATGAAAAGAAGCTTAACTGATACCATAGAAGAACAGAGAAGGGGCCTGTGGGATCTAAATCACAACAGACTAAAGAAAACGTCAGTTTGAAAAATTGTTTACCTGGGATGGGCTCAGTAGACGCAACCTAGAGAGCTGCCTAAAGCTGGAAGGATATTAAATATTTCAGGAAAAAACTGGTCGTAAGGGAAGAACATGTCGTTTTTTAAAAAATAGTGGTCTGCTGTGGATGATACTGTGATACAAATCACTTACCAAATCAAAGAGACATTAGCGGCTGGAAGCTAAAGTAACAGTGTGTATGGTGTGAAGGGTTCCAAAACATGCCTCGTGATTTTTGCCTGCGTTTGTAGAAATCTAAGCAGAGAGGTTTTGGAAGTTGGTGTATACAGGCCGTATTTTCCCTGCAGAGTTACTGGATTGGCAAGGCCACGGCCACTCTATGTGGCTTATGGGAACATCTAAAAGAACAAAAGGGAACTGGAAAATACAGCTCTGGAAAGAGATTTTTACTTTGTGCACAAGAGTTGAAAAGTTGAAAAATATCTTAAGGAGAGGCTAGAAGCACTTTAAATAAACAGGGTTTCTTATTGGAAAAGATCTCCAAGAGCTTGTGTGCAACCTGATGTAGAGGGAACTGGGTGTTGGGTGGGAAGCCATGCTTCTGTATTTGACCAGGAGAGCTGTGGGCTGGGAGCACAAAAACTGTAGCTGGAGACATACCGCCTGGGGCTGATGGCATGGCGGCATCAGGGTAGTGCCTTCTGTTGGTGGAAGAGCACGCGGGTGTAACGGTCAGTGCCAACGGAGGCGAGTGTTACCTACGGTGCTGAATATCCTCTTTCAAAGTTGAGATTTTAGCCTCTTATCTTGTTTCTGAATCTCAGCCCCAATTGAATTATTAAAGGACATATTCTGCCTTTGAACAGGTAGCTTACAGCAATGTCAGTGTTTCGTATGCACAAAAATACAGTGGTATTTGGCTTTCTGTTTGGGGGGAGCTGTTGTAAGAGTCTGGTCACTTTTCCCCCAGCCTTCCTTCCTTTATAAATCTGCTTTCGAGCAGATGAAATAATTTACAGAACTCCCAACTGCTTCAGAAATACGTGTGGAGCCAAATCTGTTGTCCTCAGAGATTGCCATGGGAGTTGTGACTTTGGGAATGTCTGTTCAGAACGACTGTACTGTGGACTTATTAATTTTTAATTTTCTTATCTTCTTTTTGATGTCCCCCTTTGGAGTCTTATAAGCTGTAACTGTCTGTACACGTACTAGTTTATGACCCTTGTAGTTAGGACTGCTTGTGAAGCATGTATTTGGTGCTCATTCTCATGTGTTCATCTAGGTTTTAATTATAAAATTCATTTGTACTAAAGAGTATTTCACTAATAGCTGGTTTTTATTAATTGAAAGATTACGCTTGCTTTTCTGCTCAATAGCACATAAGGATTCGGCATCTGTTTTAAAAACTGCATTTGTTGGGACGTCTCAATGTCAATCTGTTGTACAGCCGGAAAGTAACAGCATTTTGAAGTATTCATTTTATTTTCCGGATACAAAGTCACCTGCACTGTGTGTTTACCTCTCTCCCTTTTGCTATAAATTTTTTGAGGCATGAAATAGCTTGCCAGTTGTTTGTTACACACAGAAGCTAATGAATGGTTATCCGTTTATCGCAGATAATAAGTTAGCTACAAACTGTAATGCCCGTGTAAGCTTATTGTGTAGAATTTTTGCCATAAGACAACGTTTAATCAGTTATTGCAGGCTTAGTCATGTCACCGTAGACTGTGCTTTCCATCAAGTTTCTGCAACAGAAACCTCCTCCCCTGCCATCCTGCCCTGCTCTGGAAGCAAATGGGGTTGGAAACTGTCCTCAGCTTACAAATGTGTTTCCAGTTTTGTTCCAAACTTTCAGTAGCTTTTAATTAATTGAGCAGGTATTTTGAGCATCTTGTGATGAGTCCTTGATATTCGTTCTTACTGGTGGAAATAAATGACCTCTAGTTTCTCCCAGGCTTGTTCCTATGAAGTCAAGTTCATCCTTGATGTGTATACGTCGTGTTTACTGCTGCTGGTGATGCGAGTTCCCAGTCAGGAAGAGCAAAGTCGCTGTCGAGTCACTCCTGCAATTATCTACTCTCAGAACTTCTAATGAAGACAGAGCAGGGTTCTCGTATGTCTCCTAGAATTAGTTATTTCCAAAAATGCCTTTTTTTTTTTTGTTCACTTGTGTTGCATTTGTATGCATATGTCTACTTCTTAGGCAGTAAAAAAGCTAGAATAATTTTAATTGGAAGAACACTATGTTCTCTTAAACTTACTTTGTAGCTGAAATAAATAGGAAATTGTTTTAATAGTCTCTAACTAACTAATTTTGTATTTTTTAGAGATTGTTTCCAAACAATTAAAAAAGCTTAAATTAAAAAAATTAAGCTTCCAAAGCTTAAGTAAAAAAAAAAAAATCTGTATTCATTTTTATTTTACAGTTACTGATGATATATTCAACAAATATGGTGTGCATTTGGAGAAACAAGCTTCATTATAGTGGTAAGGTTGCTGATGGCACTGTGTACTGCAATGCAATATGGTGGGGATAGGCCCTTAAATCAATTTGTAGCTTAGTGAAATTTACTATGAAGCTTTGTATGGTAATGGCTTCAATAGCAGGCTTTTTGGGGAAACCTGTTTATAAAAGTGTCATAGTTACTGGGACAGGACTTACAACATTGACTGTTTTTCCCTGCTTCCCATTAGGCTTTTCATCTATTTTGCATACCTGTATGTTGACAAAGCCTCAATGACAGAAAGTTGAATCTCATTTTATGTCTGCAGTAAGCATAAATATTATGTGATTGTAGTTTCTACGGTACTGTCAATGAGGTGCGATGCTTCCCAGTCATGCAGCGTAATTATTGCCAAGCCTAGTTCAGCAGTGGTGTTACATGAAAGCAAACGTCCCTCCTCCTCCTGCTGGAAGATTGTGTGCATCTTAATTACACCACAGGGTGAGAGGAAATCAGAGCAGTTGCTCTCGCCGTGCTTCGTTTTAAACATGCAGCAAGCAAAGGTATTCAGGTGGTGCTAAGGTAGGTGTTGCTGGGCGCTCCGCCCACAGCTTGGTGCTGCTCCACGCTTTTTCTGGATTATGAAATGCTGCTATGGGCAGAGCCGCTTCACCCCTGGCCACCTGGCAGTGACATTTTTGGGGCCAGAAGCGGAGCCCATCCAGAGGCAAGGTGCTGCCTGCCCGGGGGCTTGGCTTTTTGTGGCACGCGGGGCTGAAGAATTCCCTTAGGGAAGGCGGATGTGTGGTGGCTCATCCTTGAACAAAGCTGTTGCTTCCCAGTGACTGAAGAGTTTGTTGAAGGCACCTTGCTGTAGGGAGCACGGGTAGCAGCCCGGCGGAGAGAGCATCCACGGGGATCAGTGTGGTCTGAAGAGGAAGGGAAGGGGAATGGTTGTGAGAGAGGCAATTAAAAACATCCGTTTGGGTGCTGGTGTACGATACGCTCATCCGAAACTGAATTAGGTTATTGGGAGGAGAAATAATGTCGCTCCATGAAATACAGCATTGTCTGCTGATTTATGCACTGGCATGTGGATGGCAACAGTCATGCTTTTGTTTCAAGAGTGACTTTTTTGTGTTAATTGTTTTCCAACACAAATGTTATACTTGTGAGGAGAGGTTGATTTATGTATATTTTTAAGCTGTTAGTATAGTCAATGAAAACATCAGATGGCTAAAATAATAAAAATGCAAAGAATGGGAAAAAGTCATTTTTATAAAAGGTGTCATTGTTGATGTAAACAAGAACATGCTTAAAGAATGTGATTTTTCAGTCTATATTTGGAGGAAACCTTGGCTTATATAACCTTGTTTTGGCTTTGGAATTAGCCTAACACAAGGATTATCCAGAAAACCCAACCTTTTTGTCAGATAAAAACACTATTCTGTTTGCCTCCCCCCCCCCCCCCCCGCAACAATTTTTAGCTACTTTTGTCTTACATTTTCCCTAAATTCTCTTTAGATGCTCAACATTAAGAAAGTTAATGGGTCTGAAAAAGTGTAGTAGTGGGCTCAGATTTTTTAATTGCATGCTCAGTTTCACTGATGCTAGCTGCACACACAGATCTATGCCAAACAGAGAAACAGTATTCAGAAGGGATGTAACAGCATGTTGTAAACATGCATAACAAGCTAGAAACTAACTCAGGGATGTGAATGGCAAATCAACAGAAAAGACTCTCTTAAATAGTTCTCACATTTCTGCTGAGCTTACACAGAAGACACCAGGTTTGATTTTGCTCAACTTGTGGTTTAGAAATGTGTGTGAGTCTAATCTGTTGAAATCAGTGATCTGGAAGTAATCCTTTTTCCCTTTGTATGAGGAACACCAAATATTTTTATATGGTACTCACTTTTGTGGTATTGAATTATTTGGGTATTTTTGGTCACATCAGAAATCTAGGCTGCTAACAGACAGTATTTGGGAAGAGAAAAGCATTCCGCCAGTGTCAGTATGTTGTTACTGCATATTGCATATACTTAATACGTTGTGCGTGTAGTAAAGTCCAATTAGCAGACAGATCTTTAGGCACTATTATGGTTTAAGGAAAGCTGTTACATTTATGGTAGCATTGCTCTTGATGCAGAGCCTAATGTTTTCATAATTGCGAATATTGAATAGACATTTATATCTATATTTATAGATAAGATTATTTAAATATTTCTGTCATTTTTTTCCCTCATATGAGCTGGTGACTGATTGGTTACTTAGGGCTGTAAGACCTAAGACTACACAACTCCATCTTTCTTGATGGGTATTGAATTTCTGTGTGTGTATAGATAGGTAAGTTTAAAAAAAAGGGGAGAAAAAAGGCAAAATAACCAGTGAAGTCATGTCTGCTTGCTTGCAAAATGCCCAGCAGCAGCAAAAGTGAAAACCACCACAATTAAACTAACTACAGCTTGATGATACTGTCTTTAGCTTTGCTTTTTTAGGCAGCAAGATTGCAGAAAACAGGAGCTGGTGCCCCACAACAGTAAGTTTGGTTGATGTCTTTAAGTTTCAGATCAGCTGAGGTACATATAAGTTATACTCTGTTTTGGAGATGTTTTTGCAGTTGCAAACATTTCGCAGTGAGTGCTAAGTGTATAGCTGTTCTTTCCCTGCGAACTCAAGGTCTGATCTTAGAAGGTGGGGAGGTGTATCCACACCCGTTGGATGGAATGGAAATTGGACACAAAGTGCAGGGGATGCCTTGTCTCATAGGATTGAGCTGTTTTACTTCATTTGTGCCCGAAGCAGGATTTGATCTCAGGTTTCAGGAGATGAATGCTTACACTTGCTGCTTCATTTCTATAAGATGTTGTGGGGAATTGGAAAAGTACCCTTAAAGAGTACCTGAGAATTTGGAACATCTCTTACAGCACTGGTGAAATTTGCACTCGCAGCACAAGGAAAATAAATTCTTTAGATCTCCATGTATTGTGCTATTAGGCTTTTATTTAACCCCTTTACCTTTTTGCTGTTTCGTTGTAAATTCTTCCTCTTTGTTATTTGCAGAAAATCTGAAGCAGTAAACCAGCAGCATTTTTCAGGATCATAGGGTTATTAAACAATTTTTTGGCCAAAGTTACTTCTGGTTTAAATTTGGACTTGGGATTTAGATTTTGATGCTTTGAAAATCAAGTTTTAATTTTTAAAGCTTGATTTATGTACATACAATGTACATACATATATATACAGTGTGTGTACAAAGCAGGTCTACTTTTTTTCTTTCTCTGTTCTTATGAGCTGTTCTGTATAATATTTTGTGTTACAAGGAGATTTAGAACACTTTTGGTATCAAAAGACATTAGAGCGGTCCTCTGAATGTTTGTATATTGAAATGCTGTGAGGGTTTCAGTTATGGAAGAGATTAACTATTTATAAATCGTCTGATACCCTCTGCTTATGCTCCTCCACTTCCCCAATACATTTTTTTTGAAGTTTTGCCAGTCTCATTTTAGTTGAAGAACTGAAAATAGTGTTTGTTTAAAAAATAACTTTCTGAGCATATAAGAAGGACAGTTACAATCTTTTTAAACTCAGAATATGAAAAAAAATTTTCATTCCTGCTGCTCTGCTTCCAGGAACTGTAGGTGGGAGGTTGGCCCGCAGCCAGCGGCAGGTTGAGTTTGGACCAGGTCTCTGACCTCCTTTGGGGGCTAGCATGGGTATGGGTTAATTTAGTCCTAGGATTATAGTACTCTCTTCTACAATACTTCTCTAGAAACTAGCTATAATCTGAAGCTCTGTGTGTATAAAAAATAAGTATTTGCCTGGTCTGGCTATTGGTACTTGATGCTTTTGATGATTACTCTGCCAGCCAAGAAATGAAATTGCTAATGAGAAACGAAATGATGATGAAGAACTGAAAACATGAAGGTTGAGTTTGGCTCTGAAAAAACTGTGCAGGTTCTGCTTTATTAAACACAAAACCAAAAAAAATCTTCATTTTGAAAATACGGTATAGAACATAAAATTTACATATATTCTTATTATATGGACCTTAAAAAAAATCTAAATTGTGGATCTTATGAAGAAAATATTTGGCATTATTGTAGTCTTCCCCATTCAATTGTAACAGACTGTGCACAAAATCTGTAGATATCAACTGCAATTGCTATGAGTAACTGAATGTTTTACATCATTCGTCTCTGTGATCATTTCTGAGATCAGAGTTTTCTGTGAAATGGTTTTGATGGCTCTGAATTAATTTAAAACATATAGAGTACAATGGAACAGTTACCTGATCATGTGATGTACACTTGCAGAAAGTTACTTGATCTAATTAAAAAAAAAAAAAAAAAAGACTTTGCAAGCTGTTTTCCTTTCTGTTGACAGGTCTCTTTTGTATGTGTATGTGTTTTAAGGGAGTTGAACTTTACAAGAGTTCTGTCTTAACTTCTGCCAAAGTCAATTCAGCATCATTTCTAGTTAAAGATGTTCTCTCTTCATCGTTGTCATACATACCAGATGGAAAAAAAAATTCTAGGATGCCATAGAGAAGGGTAGAGCTTTTATTTAGCTTCAGTTCTGCATTTCAGGACTATTTTTAATCCTGCAGTGACGTTTTCCTCAGACTGTTTTGCATCATGAAATGAGACGACATCATGTATTCTTTAGCTATTCTGTGGTAACAAGCAGCAAATCCTATTCTGTTGGGAAAAAAACAGACAACAAAACCCAGTAACAGTCCTGGTGAGGGATACGTGTAGCTAACCAGTAAGTTATAAGGGCGAGAGCATTGTTCAGCTTCTATTAGCTACATTCTGTAAGTATGAGAGAAACTAGGTTAAAATAATGCAAAAGCAATCTTTTTTTGGTGAAGAAAATGAAATATACTTTTAAATGGAAGTATGTCTGGCTTCTAAAGGTAATGGTTTTTTTTGCGGGGCAGGGCTGCACAGCAGGGTGCAGTAGAGATGTGAGGCTGGCACTGCTGTCACTGCCTCCGCAGAGGGCTGCCTCCGCAGAGGGCAGACGTGCTTGTTTGCTGATAACCAGTAGAGCTGACCCATTTCAGCAAGTAGTGGGATGCTACCACACATGGAGCTGTCAGATGTCTCCTCCAACCTGCTACCTGTTGGCATCCCAGATCATATTCTTTTTTTTTTCCTCCCAAGAAAGGGGGGAAAAAAAAAAAAAAAGGCCGGAATACATGATACAGAATACTGAGCTCCTGCTGTATGATGTACCTTTGTTTCCTGTGTCCTTTAAAGGTGTGCCTTAAAGATGCAGAAGCCTCCCTCAGCCTGCTAATATCTGAAGTGCAAGGTGCAGGACTGCAGCTAGCATTCCAGTTGTGCTGTTCCACCTGTGCTGCGATCTTAATTCAGGATCAGGCAAATGCCAGAGGAAGGCCAGTTCTGCAGCTCATCTTTCAGAAGGATGTCATTAATGTCTCATCTGTCTCAGCTCGCTACGCTGATTTCCAGTTGTCTGTAATCACATCCAGAAACATTTGGTGACCAGGGCACTCAAAGTGAAGGTAGACTGCGCGTACCGGTGTGTCCCCCTCTGCAGCCAGGCTGCGGTGTCCTGAAATAGCTGCAAGTTTCTGCTGACCTTCAAGGATAACGCTCAAAATATCTATTATAGTAGAAGAATGCAGAAATTACACAAAGGAGATGGCTGTAGGGAGGTCTAAGGAGACCTTTTTTGTTGATTGAGTTGTAAGAAACTTCAGCTAAAGAACCATGATGTGAATCATGGCCCAGCAGCAGCTGGTGGCCCAAAGGCAAGGTGAGATTGATGGCTTTGCTCTGCTCCTTCTACTGCTCGTTTCCATCAGGCACAGTGTGGTTAAAAGCCCAGGGTTTTTCCCTTTTATCTAGAAGCTGCATGTGTAGCTAATGCTAAACAAGAAACATAAAGCAAACCCTGGTTTGTTTTTTTCTTAAGTGGGATTTAAACCTTAGTGTTTAAACCAGTCAGATGTTGGACCTGGGCTTCATGATGTGCAAGTTGTCCTGGGTCTGTTTTTTGAGTTGTGTTTCCTCTTACAACTACGTTAGCTGTATCTGTTGTTGTGTGGTTCCTTCTTTTCAAGAGTCAATTATGAATGCTTATGGTATTTTTATGTGTCTTGTTTTAAACCTAATAGAATTATTATGTTGTCCTCTCTTGTAGAACAATCCAAACTAATGACAATATATGGAAATTTATTCAGAGATTATGGACAGCCCTCCTGTCACATGCAGTGATTTTACTGGTTTGAACTATGGACGTTGTTCCAGCAGAGGAGAGAAATGGATGTGGTTTCTTCAGAGCCAAGTGGGGGGCAAGCTCCTTCTTTCTTTTGTTCCTGTAATTCATCAGTGGGCTTCCTCAGGATAAACTGGCAGGGAGTGGTTTTGATAAGTGTTCAGTGATGGAGGCTACACTGTTCACCAGGTGCCTGCAGTACACCATTTAATGGGGCTCTGGGATGTTTCTGCAGGATGCAGAGTAGTGACAAACAGCATGATGGAGGTTTCCACTTCCTCTGTTGTCTTGTGTTTATGTAACAGCTGGGTAAGGATTTGATTTCAAACTTTGTTAGCTCATAAATTCAAGGTAGGTATTTATGTTAGAAAGTTGCAGCTGAGCATAAGCAATAACTATACAAACAAATACAGGAATGCAGTTTCAAGTTTGCTCAAAATTCAAGATGTTTTGGAAGCTGAAAAGAAAAATAACTGGTAGGAATAAACTTAAGGCCTGCTAGTATTACATTACTGCTGAAGGTAAGCATCTTGAACTTGAAAACTGGCTTGGTTCCCTCCTGGAGGGAATAAAAGACAATGGGTGTAGTAGTTTTGGTAAAAATAAGGCTCAAATTTCAGATAATGTAGACTGACTATGTCAGCGTACTCTGCTAAGAATAATGTTGCTTTCAGGGTTGCAGTTGAGCTTTTGGTGCTGTTCATGTCTAATCTGTTAAATTCCAGGTTTTTCAACACCGAGCTGCAAAGGTGTTCGTCAGGTATTCCGAGGGATGCAGCTTCAATGGTATTTATACAGTGCTAATCACTGGCTTGAGTATCTGTGGCACTGCTTCTCTTAGTGATGGCTGATGACATTGGGAGTCCCATGAATAGTTTTTGTTTTATAAGGATGGCTTTAGTTTGCAAGAGCAAATTTTAAATTTTGCTACTGGAAGATTAAAATTTCTTTTGCTGTGGAACTGTAATTTCAAATACAGTTCTGCAATAAAAAAGAGACTTGAGACTGTCTGTGGTTTCTGATGAAAAGCAATCTGTTATTACAAGTGGAGAAATTTTCAAGGATGTACTCATCATAGTAACAAAAAAAAATCGCTATGTTTCAAGTGGAGTGTGTTAATCCAGAGTAATAAATTTATTCAGATCTAGTGTTTCTGTAACTTCTTTCATTAAGAAAGCTAACTTTGTGAGAACATAATGATTGTCTTTCTAATCAATGTGAAGTATCCAGCACTCTTTCACCGAAGCAGGATTTTTTCCTTAAAAGGCAGGTTTAAGCTTCTAGTCACTCTTTAGAGTATTTAAAATACAGTAGTGATAATAAGTGATGAATTAGGACAAACTCTTTCTACGTATCCAGCAACTGCTACCATCATTGAATAAGCTGTTCTAAATAAACAGATATATTTCCAAGATTCCCAGGCAGTCTAAAATAGTTCTATATCCTCTTAAAGATTATAATGATGGTAATATATAGACACAGGGCAGTTTTTCTGCCATATGAACTTAGCTTATTTTTAGAGGATGCATTTTATTTTTGATTAAGCGGTGTATTTCGTAAGTGCAGTTAATAAGCCCCCATAAATATTCTCTGTGAGGCAGATTTAAAATAAGCGTCTAAATTGACCCCCACCCCCCCAAATCTATGGCAGCCCTCTGCTTAGATGCTGTGGGTATTTTTAAAAAACGGTCTATCCAGAATACTTAATGTAATTAAGATGCATGAAGACATCACGATATGTAAGGTTTTCTTGTTTTTCCATTCTAATCTTATTCCCAGTCAGTCGCAGTAAACATACGTTGCATGGGTTGAAATTCATGCTGGTATAAGGGCTTTCATAAATTCTTCCTTGCCTTAGGGCCTGTACACTTTAATTTAGATTTTCAAAGATTCTCTTCTAGATATTTTTTCTTCTTGGAATACGGCTTGCTTTTTGGAACACACAAGTGGGCTTTGTTAATCATTCAGTTTGCACAAGCAGATCCAATTCTCTCACGTGGACACGTATTCTGCTGGGCTCAGGGTGTGCAAAGCCCCTCTGTGTCCCGTGCAGCTGTCCGGATGCACAACTTGAAATTGTTGAGAAGAAGCGTTGGGTGGAGAAATTTGCCTAGAGGCATGCATGTGCTTTACTTGGAGTGGGGTGGCACGGCATGCTAACAAACAAGCTAACTGGCCACGCGTGCTGCAGTTTTGCTGTGATGGATGGTGTGTGTAGCTTGGGTGAGTGTAATGCAAATGCCTGTACAGATCGCTTATTGCAAGAGAGAGCAAGGGAAGAGAAGTTTGTTGTCCTAGAAAAGTTTTTCAAGAAGAGCACTTTCTTTGTGGGTAGCCAAAGGATAGTAATGAGCTGCAATGCCCTGGTAAGTTCTCCTAAGATGTTTTTTTGCAGGAAGGTCCCTGTGCGCCCCGCCAAGTGAAGGCTAGATGTCACATTCTTCAGATGGGTATGCTTGCAGTCATACCAGTACTGCACGTTTTGGTAACAAACCTGCAAGATTTCTTCTTAAAGAAAAACACTCTGTGAATATGTGGCTGTCTGACCACTAGCGTGTGTTTATCTGAAGCTGATTTTTGATGTCTAATCCAAGTTCTAGATCGATCTGATTTAGAGAAATGAGTTTCTGATTCATAAAGCTGCAGTGAAGCAAGCCTGGCTGCAAGATGCATCCCGACTCAGTGGTCAGGATGGTGGCAGTAAAGATAATTACGTGCTTAATGAAGTGCGTAGATTTTTCTGTAATCTTGGGGAGATTGGTTGCTCTCTGGATACAATTACAATGTTGCTGATGCATGTACTTGGGGGAAAAGGTTTTATCAGTTTAAACCAAACCAGCACAGGGGTTCTGCCATCGGGATAGCGGAGTCAGCATGTGCAAGACTATGCTCTCACTGTCAGTTCAGGTAAATTTGCAAGTTTAATACTTCCACTGCAGGTGCATTATTCCTGTGAGTGAGACTTTTTAAAGTTCTCCCTTCAGGTTCTGCACTGGCTTCTGAACTCCTCCAGAGTTTCTGTGTTGGTATCTAGTTCATGTTGTTTAAAGTGTCTGCATCTTTGAAATCTGATCATCTTTGCATAGCTTCAAATAGTTTCCAAAGTGCATTATTCCAAATTGATTTAAATTCCATTTAAATTGATTGAAATTCCAAAGTGAATTAGGAAATGTGAAATGTTTTTAAGGTTTTTGGTAGTCTGCTTGCCTCTTGCAAATTTGTATTATTTTTGCCCTTCCGTTTTCCCTAAGCATAACTATTCCTATGAACGGACCCATCCTGAGATCTAAAATCTTCATTGTAACCTGTTGAAATTTTAGTGTTCTTATAGGTTATTTTCAGCTGCTCTTTTATGACCACAGAAAAAAACTGAGAGTAGATGTACTTCTTGCTTTTGTTGTTCCATGTACCACAAGTATGACACTTGGCTAAATAACTTAATCTGCTTGTTTTTTGTAAGCTTGTTCTGCTTATTATTTGATAATTATTTGCAGCAGATTTTGTTCCAACTTTCATAATTATGAAGGTAGTTTCTATACCTAAAACTGCTTGGATCCTTCTTTGTAGGAGAAGCCAAACTGTAGAAATTCAGGAGCAAAATGATAATGAAAAAGAAATACTTAAAGCTTGATTAAAGCTGTTGCTGTACCAGTGTTCTCTTTTATAAGATGTTTTATGTTATTCTTATAAAGATTTTAGGTTGTTGGTCAGTTTAAATGTCGTAAAGTTATGAGCTGAACTGAATAGTTGAATTGTGCTAAATATTTGTAGCTGAGTGTTGTCAATAACTTTAAGGAAATGCAAAAAGAGTTATTGTGCCCTTGACTGGGGCTTACAGGTCTCTGAAGAAGGATTAGCTCATGAAACTCTTCAAACTTAGTAGTAAACAGCATGTTCTTTGTTGGTAAATTCATTGGTTTTGCTCCTACTAGGAACTTCTAAATTCTGTAAAAGAGATGCTTCTTGCTGTAGGTGAACTTCAGTACGTTCAGATGACTACACTTGCACGCTGTGTGAGTCGTTTATAATTTCTTTTGTGTGTGGATCCTGGTACTTTTCAAAAGACCAGTATGTAGGCAAAACTCTTTTTCCTTTCACCTTTCCCTTGTCAAGGTTTTTTTTTAAATTTTTTTTTTATTAGAGATTTAAAACTTCATTTCTAATTTGTGGTATAGAATGGGATGCAGTTGACTTTTTTCTTTTTAAACAACCATCTCATAACCTTATCTATTTTATATTCTGTGGAGTTAGACTAAAACGGAGTGCTTATCCATAAATCAGGCTCTCTGTTCTTGATTATTGTGGGCAGTGATGCAGGGACCGATTCTAATAGAACTTGCAGGGAAGGAGTCAATTGAGTTTCTACAGGGGTCATGGAGGATCCATTAACTCTCACGGGGCCGTTATCAAAGATGTAACTCTATGCAATGGAGCGTGACAGAGCTAATGCCTTTTACTTACTGCTTCTTGATTGAACAATTAATTTGACAGTGGTCACCATGCACTTTGCCCTTATTAGATAGATTTGATTGTACAATTTTATGAGACGTTTATAAGCTTCAAGGTGATTTTAAGTTCACAAATAATTCTTTCAGAAAGCTAGCTGGGTATCAGTGATCAGAAACTTTACTTTTGCTTTCTAGGGTGTAGTTTGGAGTCAGTGTGTTCTTTTTTAATACTGTCACTGTTCTATAAAAAGAACAAAAATTGTATATTTCCCTAATGCCATATTAAATCTTTGTTTTAATTGGTTGGCTGGGCTGCTGCCAAATTACCCCTAAAAAAGGGAGGAAAAATCTCTGAGAAGAAAAAACACATGTATGTTCATGTTGAGGTGGGTGTGAAATTGTTTTTTAACAAAAATTACACTATTACTGGCTCCTTTTTGGTAACAGTGCAAAAAAATAATAGTTCAGGTTGTAAGCAACAAACACAGCATTAAGTAGTATCCCTTGAAAAATATTTTAAAGGTTAAAAGTAATTGCCAATTTATTTTGGGGCTGCTGGCTTAACTGTCTGTGCCTGCAACTGGTATTTACAGATGATTAATACTTTTATGACTAGAACGTTACTGTAGTAACAATCCTTACAGCAAAAAGGGAATATAACATACAGTTTTTATTCTGTACAGTATAACTCATGCGGAACCCATTTGTTCTGAATTTACAGGTGTGATGATAACGTGTCATCTCATTCAGTGTTTGGGTTTTGAGCCAACTTTATCTTGTCTGTCTCATGTTTAGATAGGTAAAGAGGCAGGAGAACAAGAAATTTTACACTGACAATGTTAACAGACTGCCTTTGAAATTGTTTTTATAGCTTTTACATGTATAAAGTATTTCTGGCTAACTATGGTTGGATGGTAAATAGAGAGGTTCTTGTATGCTTGTGTATTAAAATATTGAATATAAAAAAAATTTAGTGCAACAAAGTCACTTCCACATCTAGATATATGTAAATAATCATTTTGTGTTTTTTTTGGAGTAGGAATGTAATCATTCTGAGACAGCTTTTATATAGCAGCTGGGTACTTAATTTAGTTGCCTTGAAAGCTCAGTTCAGTTGCAAATCACTTCAATGCTCTCAAAGATAGTAATGTTACCTACATTTTTTTTTTTCTGACAAAAAAAATCACCTGCAGTTAATTCATCATCAGCTTCTGTGAAATCCAAATCTGCATATAAATTTGAAGGAAATGGTGGTCCAGGGGAAAAAAAAAATAATCAAAGATGATCAAAGTGAGAACAAACTTCTGCAGAATAAAAAATAACCAGGAGGACAACCCATTTCATAGTTAAGCCAGCTGAACACCCCTGTCCCACCTGGAAGTGGCACTTGTACGTCCCCTCCCTGAGGAGGACCCTGCTGGGGCGCGTGAGTGTACAGACAGACGGATGGGAATGTATGGACGCAATAGCCAGCCGCCCTTCCAAAACCGCACCAGTGGAGCTGGGTGCTTCTCCTGAGACCAGTTTCTCCTTGTTCATCGCACAGGTGCGGCAGGGCTGGCGGTGCTTTGCTGCACCAGGGTGCGTCTCCTCCCTCCCTCCTTCCCTCCCTCTCCCTTCCCTGTCTGCATGCCCATCCCCTTCCTTTCGGAGATGCCTGTGGCTCTGAGCTGTGCCCTCCCTGCAGCTGTGCCCCTGCCACCTCCATCTCCTCGCTTTCGTCTCCTTTTGCTGTGGGATGTCTCCAGCAGGCGCGCGTGGTGCCTCGCCAGCGCTCCTCCACCTCTTTCGATACCCACCGCTGTTTAAATGATACTGCCGGACATGGTAATGAACACATCATTGAAATGAGCGGTGTAGGAAACAGTAGAAGTCACCTTTGGAACTGTCAGGGTTGTTTGAAGAGGCTCTGATTTCTCCGCCCCCCAGCTTTAAGCTGATGGAGTGGCAGAGCATCTGAAAAATTCAACGATGAGGTGTAGCTTAATAGAGTGAAATCCGTGGCATAATCTTTCTTGTTTTCCTTTGAAGCAAATTTGTGTGACCATCTGCTTCACAAAGAGGCTTAAAAGTCTGTTCCTTGCCTTGGATTAAGGCTTGTGGCTCTCGAAGCACAAGGAGAGGTGAGGCAAGGCCGTTCAGGCCTGCGGCCGCAGCACAGGGGTTCTTGCTGCCAGTAACCCCCGAGAGCCCTCGCCTCGCCCTGTGGTGGCAGGGGACGTCGGGCGGCGGACGGACCGAGCAGGAGGATCCACGCCGCTGCCCTGGCCGAGCCAAGCCGATGCCTCCAGGTTCGTCAGTACAGGGGCCCTCCCGGCCAGCCAGCCTCCCTGCCCCTGGGCGAGTGGGCCCAGGCCGCGGCTGCGGGACAGATCCCGATAGAGCAAGCGCCGGGATTGTTTCTTCCCCGCAGTTTCAGGCGTTTTTATTGACTTCCAGTAGGCGTACCTGTGCCGTGTGGTAAGCTGCCTGCTTGCTGTAACACGGATCTGCTTTCAGCGATTCTGGTGGGGGCAGAGCAGATGCTGCTGCAAAACAACCAGAAATGGCTGTAACGTCGTTTTATCGTTCATACCATTTTCTCTTTTCGTGATGATGATTATACTCGTGAAAATCTTGGCTTTTCCAGTTGAGTGAACCAAAAATTGTTAAAGCATCAACAGCTTATATTTTTCATATTCATAATTAATTAAATGGTGAAATATTCTGAAAAAGATCCATTGTGAAGGGATTTTTGTTTTCAGAAACTCCTGACTGTATGAAGCTGCAAGAGTTATAATGAAGATTTTTAAAAAGCAGAGAAGCAAAACAGGAAAGGTTATTCTTGAGTAATGACTAGGGTCATAGAACTGAATTCTACCACCATGAATATTATTTCCCATCTTCAAAATACACCCTAGAACACTTTGTAGTGTTTTCCAATAGCACTGTACTTTAAATTCATTTTCAAAGTTAGTGTTCTCCTTTTTCTTCCAGTGAGACTGTATGTCATCTTTCTCTGCTGCTAACAGCACATGGAATATTTTTAACAGCTCTTATGTTTTTCAGACTATGCAAAAAGATGTTTTAAAGCACAAAATATTGAATACTTGCCTGGACATGGTCAGTGCTATGCTTTGATGTGACATTGCTCTGTATCACTCCAGCTTTGTGTGTTGTAGTTGGTGCTGTTGGCTCCTACGTTACAGTAAATCATTGTACTCAAAAGGAATAACGTGCAAATAGCAATGATGTGCAACAATTGTCTGTCACTGTGATCTTAAATTTTAAAATGTCTTTTTGTGATTTACGATTATTTGTCATCTGGCTGCTAGGTCAAGGTTACCTTTGGCAACCCCATATACGTGAGCAGTAAATGTGCAGTTCTTTCTTCTGTCTGCCTAGAGAGAGCAAATAAACCTTACTGTGGATTAACTGTGATCTTTGATAGCAAGGGGTTGTACACGGACCCAGAATCTGTGATACTTTGCCATAGCCTTTTGTTACTCATTCTTTGTAAACTATTTAGAAGGGGAGTATGGGCTACCATTGATTACTCTGTAGTTAGTGTTCACAGGCAGTATGGTTGGAGCCACGTTAAAGGGGAAAATATATCAGCTGTTAAAAGCCACATGACTTATGTAGAAGAACCTAAGCAAGCTCTAAAGTGTATTAAATTGCTGTGTTTATCATCTGCATAAATGCTACTGTCACTTCTCCGACTGCTTTGTAAGTAACTTTCTCAAAGTGAGGCGGTAGTATCATGCATTTTATTCATAACAGATTGACCATGAGGCAATTATCAGTAAGCCATTTGGTTGTGAAGCTTATTCCCCAAGTCAGGAAACTAGGAACAGGTATTCTGTGACAGATTGGAAAAAAGCTTTTCAGAATGACCACAGCATCCATGCAGGTGCACAGCGCAGCATCTGTGCAACCTTCAGGCAGTCATTTATATACGTTAGTGAGAGCATTGGTCTTGTGCGACTCCTGGGGGGCCTCTGAACATAACGCAACTGTTATTTTCAAGGAAGCTTTTCTTGCCAAATTTTATTCAAGTACTCTATGGGATAACATACAAATGAGATGAAATGCCTAAAAAGGCTATCTGCAAGTCTGATTTACTAATGTGACTTGCAAGTATTTATGCTGGAGTTAGTTTTCTGCCAAGTTTCAAATGTTCACAGCTCTGTGCTTAGCTAGACGTGTCTTCCTTTGCAGCAATTCCCTGCGTGGCACTAACATTACATTAGCCTGGCAGCATCCTGTGTGACACCCACGACGCTGGCAGAGCTCAGAGATGATGCTGGAGCTTGAGCGCAGTGCGGTCTCAGCGGCAGGCACGTAGAAGGGTTTTGCAGGGACAGTGTTTGCAAGAGAAACGTGGGGGCACCGAATTGCTCCTGAAGTTCCTGTGGAACTGGAAGAGGCGGTGTGCCTCCTAGCCATGACAGCAAGCAGCCTATGTGCTGCGGTGCATGTTTCTTCGAGAAAGCTGGTGACCCTGCTCATGTTGGTGGCTGCTCAGCAGCACAAATAAATGGTTTGGAACGATTTATAAGTAAGGGTATAGATGTGTAACAAGACCAGTGGAGATAACTATTATTGGGTTTTCAGGGGTGCTTACATTTAAACAGAACGTGATTACTTTACACTGGACCTGCCTTTGAAGATAGCCCTGCTTTGGGAAGGAGACTGGGCTAGAGACTTCCTGAGGTTTCTCACACTGTAAATGCTATGTGGTTCTGTGATCTCCTATGCTGTGTTAACGTGTAAGCATTTCACCACGGCTGCGCCCTGCTCTCTCCTTGGAGTTGCATAGAGTCCTCTGAGAACGGTCCCTGCCAAACTTGGCTGCTAACTTGAGCTGAAAGTCTTCAGAAGGCTCCTCCTCTTAGTCTGGTGTGATCTATACCTCCTTTTTCTTTTTTCCTCTGTTTTCCCAATCCCTGGATCAAAAACATGCTTGTAGTTTTTGTAGCTGTTGACAAACATTAGCAATTCTTGAGTTTGAAGGATGGGCTGCTTCCTGTCACTGTGTAGATGGCTTATTTATCAATAGTGATCGCTAAAATGGCTTTCCTTTAGTGTTAAAGCTTTTGTAGAACGCTTTTTCCTTTTTTTTTCTTCCAAATTAAGTTTTGTTGTTGTTGTTACAGAATGTAGATGTGAATGTGTCTGTGCTGCAGAACAACTGGCTGGAGAGTCCTGCAGGTGCCTGAAGCGTTAGACTTGTGAGATGGACTACCACTTTCAGTCAGGTCATAGCACAAGGGGCTGCAGCACACAAATGCCCCCGGTTTCCCGCAGCTAGCTTGAGCATGCAGTGCCTTTTACAGTTGATTGGCTATGGTCTAACCTGAAACCCAGAGATGATTTTGGTGTCAACGCTGGTTTACTTTTCCACTGGTAGCAGGACGGCAGTCCTTGCTGGAAGAAACTCACCCTGTTGTGTAATTTGTTACTCTATTACTGCCATCATCCTGCGCTGTTGTAGTCGGTGAAAATGTTGTCAAAGGCTTCAGTGGTACGAGAGAAGTCCATTGCTGAGCAAGAGGATGGTACTATACAACGTAAGTTTTGTCTTCTGCACTCAGAATTCAGCATTGGAGAAAACACCATTTATTTTTCTCCCGGAAATCTATCATTTTCCTCATTTCATTTACATAGTTGCCTTTATCCAGTATTTTTACCTTCATCTGTCAACTCATCCAGTAAATGTTTTCCACTAGAAAACATTAATGTGTGAATGGTTTAGATATATGCATTTGAACTATGCTTTCATGAACGGAATTTTTGTCATTGTAAACAGCTTGAACAGTTTTAACTCTAAGTCAAGTATTTGGGAACTTAATTGATTTCTTCAAGTCATAGCTGAGAGTTGTTATATTTCTTAGTAATTATGTAGGATGAGCAAATTCTAAGAGTTGAAGAGATCCAAGAATGAGTAACTCTTTTTTAAAAACATGCTTATCCAGTACAGAAATGGACTTCATCTGCTTTTTGGTTTATTTCTTCAAAAGAATTCCAGTTAAACATTTTATGATGGTAGGATGCTTCATTCTGCCAATTTGTCTGTTTGCAATTAGTTTGGGGTACACTTAATATGTTATTTTAATACTCCACAAATTAAGTATAATGATGCACTGCATTTAGGACTTGCTTTTCTTGCCAGGATTCTAAAATATTTGCATTTCCTCTTGATTTCTCTCTCTCTCTCTCTCTCTCTCTCTCTCTCTCTCTCTCTCTCTCTCTCCCCCCCCCCTCCCTCTCTCCCTCTCCCCTTTCTTTTCACCTCTTTTTCCAAAGTCAATGTCCCTGTAAAATTAAAAGCACCTTCTCTGGCATGTAAATGTGTTAATCAATTGGTAATCTGTTGTCTGTTTTTATCCTTAGCTAAGGCTCTGATTTTTGAGATCCATTCTTCCTTAAGTATTTTACCGAGTCCAACTCTGTGTTTGTTTTCTTCCCACATGTAATTTTTTGATATGTGATGGTACTATTAAGTATATAATCTTCACTCTAAAATAGTTGTAGCATGTTCTTTTACTGTCATGAAACAATTGTCTTGGTACTGCCTAGCTTAATCTGTTTAATATTTTCATAGGATATATATTTTGGTTTGGGGTTACATGTTTATATATGTTCAGTTTTAGCAGATGACTACATATTTATTTATTTTGGCAATAGCATTAATTGTTCGGGAGACTTTTATCCCCAGATCCCGTAGTTTTTCTGACAAACCTAGAACATCTGTTTGTAATTCTATCTTGAACATTGCCAACACAAATTAGCCTTGCAAGCTCAGTTCATGTTTTAACTTAAAATATTCGCAGACGTTTTCAGAGTTCATGAGGTTTACAAAAATGATTAATACCAAACTAATGCGCAAATCTGGATTTCCGCCCCAGTGTTTTGAAGGCTTTGTGAACACAAACCTAACAGTTTCCCAGTCAGGTAGGTAATGGAATTTCTGTTGTCTCTTCTGGGGCCAGACACTGCTGATGTCCACCAAACTCATGGTTTAGTGTGGGGCATGCAGAAGAATCATTTAAAAAGTGTGTGCATGTGTGTGTGTTGAGGGGGATGGGGATTGATCCATAAGTCCTTGGCGTATCCTTATTTTCTGAAAGAAAAAAACAACACCAAATTCATAGTTTTTTTTTAATATATATTATTATTTTTTAATGTGTGGTGGTTAGCCTTGGTTTATCTATCTCCCACAGAAGGCCTCATCTTCAGCAGTGCAACAACCTGTTATCATGCTGGGAACTTTTCATTAAATTGGATGGAAAAATCACTTTATGTGAAGTGCAAACATATGGTCCTGAATCAGCAAATTATTCTGTGTCAGTGTCTTACGTGTAGTCTCCCCATTCAAAATGGCTTAGCTGGGAAACATCTGTCAGATTTGCAGCGCAAAACGCGGCATAAATGCTAGCTTTTCGGGTTTTGTTGAAGTTTCTCTGTGTTGTGAAGAATTCCTACAAAACGAAACGCACAGTAGATGAACATTTGTCCCTCTCTTTATAGTGTGCTGCTTCTGGGGTGCTGACAGGTGTTCAGAAATGGTGACAAACTGGAGTGCAGCGTTTTCATAAGGCATGGGAGATAAGTAGTGAGTATGAGATGAGAAATTCAGAGTACGAAAAAAGAAAACTGGGGGAGGTGGTATATATGGATGTAAATACATATATGTACATGTAAACACTTGGAAAACTTTTATTTTGCAGTCTTAATGAAAGTGAAGTTTTTACAGAACAGTATGATTGTGATGGATCATTCCTCCCCATGCACTTTCGCAGTTCATCAGTTTGGGGCATGGTTGAATTTAGAAATTATGGGCAGTTTATGTTTTTCAAACAGTTTTTGCTGGCATTTCTCTCACTCTATGAAACATAGCATTGCTGTTAATTTTAATGCTATTGTTTTGGTTCTACTGATATTTGTAAGCAGTATCAGCTCTGATATATG
Source organism: Chauna torquata (assembly GCA_013399475.1). Lineage (NCBI taxonomy): Eukaryota > Metazoa > Chordata > Aves > Anseriformes > Anhimidae > Chauna > Chauna torquata. The sequence continues at coordinate 179,514 of VXAL01015719.1, forward strand.
TCAACAAAAACTGTTAGCGCTCTTTCAGCTTTTGCACATTGCGATAAACCTTCACTTTCTCCCTTTGCTAATAGGGAATAACGTATTTCTCATTTTCTAGTACCATACTCTACAAAGTCTCATTCCATGGCTGTTGAACTGAAACAAATAATCTAATTTTGTTCATGACCCATCGCTGAAGCTACAGTACCATGATTAAAGGCTCATGTTTCTTGGACATGGAAAAAAATGAGGTCTAACTGAAGACTTATAGTGATGTAAACATAGTATTTTCTGGAACATAAAAAAAAATAAAATTTTAGTTGGATAATCATGTGAAATCCGCAAACAATCCATATCAATTTATAATTCTTCATATTAGCTTGAACCTCCTTGCAATGTCTATGCCTCTTTGAAGCTTCTTCCATACCAGTTGCAATTTTTGAAGTGGAAATGAGTGCGTTGGGGTGTTGTGGTTGGGCCAGTTTGTCGGGAAAGTAGATGACAATCTCTCATGACAAATATTATAGCTTTGCAGCTCCTCCTTTTTTCCACATGTGCTATTCATTATTGTCATAAGAAGAAAATGAGAACCAATGGCTAAGTGTACGGAAGCATGTTGTATGTTGAAATTCCCATGACTTCATTAAAAATTAATTCTATTAATGAAAATAATAGCTGCAGATTTTTAAAAAGCACTTTGGTTCTTTCTGATGTCAATGCAACATCATTATTTTATTGCATGATAAACTGAGCTAGAAATGGAGAAGGCATTGTTTAAAAATACATGGGATCTTTTATTAAAATTTTAAGATTGAACAAAATTAGTTCATGATTTATTTGAATTCTGATAGCTACCCAAGTTTTATCTCCATTTTTACACTTCCAACAGAATTTATTCAAAACTTTTTTTTTTTTTTTGCAAGAACTGTGCCCAGTCTCTAAAATAAAGAGTAGTTTTTGGGAGACACTAAATTATTCTGAAGCTTCCTTAGTTGGGATAATTATCTATTATGTAGTTGTTGACTACAGTCAGAAATACAACAGTACTAATAAAAGATCTAGTTTGTGAGAGAGGGTTGCCATTTGCAGATATATCTAAGCAGGTGCACATCTTCAAGCATATCAATGCTACTGAAATTTTCAGAATTAATCCCAGTGTTAAATGCCTTCCTAGTCAAACTGTTAATCCTTAAAAAGGAGAGCTTGTCCTGAAGCTGGTGATGACTTCAAGTTCTCAGATACGCTTCTGAGTTTGGCCAGTTTGTTTTTAAGGACCCTTCTGTTGGAAGTCCACAAATTTGGAAACCATGAAGGATGTATAGCTTTTCCCTACCCGACTAATTGGTATGTAAAATGGCTGGGGAATACACTGGGGCAACTTAACCCTAGTCCTAGTGGCAATTAAATTATAACTACTTTTCTTCCTGAAAATGTATAGGTGTTACTATAGCTGTGTAGGCATTTCTTGTGACTTTTTTTGAATCTCCTTTAAATGGTAAAGGGAAACGGGTGACTAATCTTTGAAACTGAAGAAACATCTATTACACTTTTAGCCATAGGATGTCACCAGAGTACAGGGAGTGCTCTGTGATTAAGTGATGTGGAGCTGATTTATGACTGTCTTTGGCTTTTTGTTTTGGAGTGTGAGGAATCCAGTCCTGCAGAGGCTTTCTGAGATCAGTCATTGCAGCATCTTGGCCAGTTCCACCGCAGTTCTGACTCTGTTAGATTTACCGTATTGCACAAGACATGGGTTCGGGACCTAGTCCTGCTTCTGCAGGGGCATTGACACTGGATGCAGTGGGGGCAGAGACAAGCAAGAAGTGAACAAATGTCATGGCATAGTTCAGTCTCGGTATTTCCGTGGTATTTTCACAGTGGGGTATTTAGCAGAGTTCCTGGAAACAACTTGTGTCTTTACTGCACACACAGCTGTGTGGATGCTGGCATACCTGAAATTGCTTTCCGCCTTTTGCATGGTGTTCTGCTAGCTGTGCAGCAGCACAAGCCTTTGCTTGTGTTATATGCATGGGTGCTAACTGCTTTTTTGGGCAGTGCCGTGCACCGCCTGTGCTTTATCACGGTCACTCTGCCTGCAGTGACCGAGGCCAAGTTTGGGAACGTTTGCAGGAGTTTCAGAGCAAAGTTGTTAACTGGAGTGCAGAGGCCTTTGAGAACAAGGTGAAGGTGTCAGTAAGTGTTTCAGCTCTAGGACTTCATGGGTTTGGATATAAAAAGTTTAGTGAATACTTTTTTTCTTTTTTTCTTTTTTTTTTTTTTTAAAAAAAAAAAAAGATTTCAGTCAATCTAGCACTATAAATGGATTTTAGGACAGTTTTAAGGTTTACTTCAACTTTTATCTGTAAGGTATGATTAGGCCTGCTTGAAGATCTTGCTTTCCATCACTAACAGTGCTGCAAAGGAGCTTAATGGTCCTGTAGAAGTCAATAGTAAATACTTTATGTATACTTTTAATTTTCTGAATGATTTTACGTAGCATTGCTATCTGTCCCAGCGTTAGTATGTGTTACACAGCGTTCCTCTGTTACACAGAGTAAATTCTGTATCATTCCACACTGGCAATAAAAACCATGTAGTTGTTTGGGGTTTAGGATAGACTCCCAAATCTCATCAATGCTTAAATTTGGGAATGAGGAGTCTATGATATACATGCATTATAAGGGATTGGGGAATGGGGGGATGGGTCAAAAGGTGATGTCTGCTGAGTAGATGTGATGAAATGGAAAATTACTGTAAGAAGTGTAAAATGAAAAATTGCTATAGTAGTGATTCAGTATTTGGTACTGTGCTACATATGTAAAAGTACATTCTTTCCAGGTATTTCCAAGCTATGGGTTTTTTTTGTTCTTGGGCAGAAATTATTGGCAGATAGAAACCTTTTGGGGCTGATGGGGAATAAAGTGAGACTTCTCCAAGCGAAAAATCAAGGCCTTTTTAATCTAGAAAATGGGAAAGAAATTCTCAAACAGGAAAGTTGTTGAAACATGGAGGGAATTAGGGAAAAAATATGAACAGTGGCAAGAAAACCAAAACGCACATTAGGCTGGAGATAACAAAAAGACAGGAAATAACTGATGAAGTAGAGTAGATTTGAAGAAAAATACATGTTTAAAAAAAAAAAAGTTCGAAGGCGTATGTTTATGATTATTTAAGAGACCCTGCATTCAACTTGACTAAGAGAGGTGTGGTTAGGCAGCTACTTGTAAGATTTTTTTTCTTTCACAGGTGTTTGTAGATCCGCTAAAAGTGCTCTTTCCTCAGGTTTCGCCGATGCCTCTCAGTGGTATGGACTTGCTTATGAGAGCAAACAACGGTCCTGTCAAGAATACTTTGCAGTTCTGAGAGGCCAAGGTTAGACTTGGTGTTAGAAGTGCTTTTGTCTGTGTAGAATTGCTGCCCAAGGGAAACTTGTGTGGATTTAAGGCATATCCAAGAGGTACAGGTACAGCAGAAAGCTGTCCTGCTCTGGAGGGTTGGCTGGAGGTGGGAGCGGAGTTACTGATGCCGAGAACATTTTTATATTCTTTTAGTACAAAAGTCTGCAGCAAGATTTTATGAGCATCCAGTTCATTACAGGAATGATTTGTACATGGCAAGGCCTCACAGTCTCAGGTGGTGCCTGAGCAGAGAAATGGGATGTTTCTCTGGTCTCTGTGCCTCTAGTTGGTCAGCCTGTTTCTCTGTGTCATCAGCCCTCTGTGCTGTCTGATAGAAATATATTTTTCCTGCATTTAACTCCTGTTTTCTAACTTTGTTGGTTTTTCAGCTTATAAGTAAACACACTTTATCAGCAGACTGGCTGTTCTGTTCTAATAATCCATACTGATATCTTAACTTGGGTGAGATCTGAACATACAGGTGAAAATGAGAGATTAACTTGGTGCTAATCCTTGCTAAATTCTAAATCTACAAGACATAGTGCACCACCATTTATACTGAGCCCAGCTGTAGTGCCATCTTGGTACAAGTTCTTTGCTTGCAATATATCAGGTTTTGGTCAGCACTTTCCAGATGTGTTCCATAAGGACTGAGAGGACTTTTGGATGTATTGGGTCATGTTTGGAAATGGAAAAGCAAATAAGGGGTTGATGTAAATAAGTCTTGGACAGCCTCTAAAAAATGGGTGTTCCTGAAAATATAAATATGGGGCAAGAAGGGAAAGGGAAAAAGAGCTAAGAAGGAAAAAGGCTGACAAAATATTCCTCTCAGAGAAGGTCAGAGAGTTTTAAATTTCACTGAAAATCATAGACCCATATGATTCAGGAGGCAAATACTAGCTGGAAGAAAATATTTACAATAATAATTAATGTATTTCAGAGTTACAGTATTGTTTTTATGGAACGTTGACCTATGGATAATGCATTTGTAATTTTTATGAGGAAAAATGAAAGATGGGATGTGTAGCCTCGTTGGATTGTAACCACGTGGTCAAGAAATGAGCCTTTAAAGGTATTGCAAGTGGCTTTTTTTTTTTTGCATGTTTTTCAGTTGTACATATGACCTTTTGATATTGTGAAATATAATCTTAGTTTTCCTCAGTGTTTGGTGTTTTTCTTTGAGTAAAATTCCAAGGTGTAATGAAGGTACTGTGTGACTAAAGTTAATCTGTTTAAGCCTTAAACTGCAGAAAGCATGTTTGTGTGCCATCTGCAGGCAAACACTAAAGATAGCCTTGATTTGAGGGAAACAGTGTCAAAGTAGCTTTGCATGGCAAGTAGGTTTAGGAGATAATTTGAAGTAGTTTACCTTGTGCTCTCAGAGCTGGATTTTCTTGTGTTTCTGCATCAGTGCTCTCAGTGGAGGATAATCACAGTCTTTGCAGCAACTATTGATTTCTGTTGTGATAGCATTTGTTTTATTCATCATGCCAATGGGTAAAGTGGGTGCGTGTGTGTGTGTGTGTGTGTGTGTGTGTATATATATATAAAAAACGTAGAAGGTATTTTATTTTAAAGCTAGTCTGTCTTCAAGAATAAAAAGGGACTGTTTCGGGAGATACCGAGTGCTTCTCCTGAATGATATTTTCAGGTAGAGGGAGCAGAATGTGGCCTTGTACTACTGAAATTACTTCTGGAGCACTCTCTTGGTTTTTAGTGGAGCTATTTTCCTGAACTTCCTTGTTCAGAGGTAAATATTGAATGAAGAAGTAGGATTCAAAAGTAAGACTAAATTTCTTGCCTGCTGAGGGCCATATTGTTAGATATTTGTTCTTAAAAGTTCCTTCATGAATTTTGTTGGAAAGGCTTGCATCTGAAATACTTTATTGGGTACCAGCTCAATGTCAAGTTGTATAATTTTCTGTTGTTTGTTATATCAGAATAAGTATTACACTTCCAGCAGCTGTATTTTCAGAAAAGCATCTTTTTTTCAGTGTAGCCAACGGAGAATCTTCTACTTGTGGCTCTAGGTAACTTTCCAATTTCAGCAAAGAATCTTGCACCATTCTGTGAGTGTTGGATATTTTAAAAGATTGTATCTTTTCAAAATAGTGTGAAGTTTTTGGAAAAATAAACATTTTCTTATCAAAAGTTAGCAATACTACTACCACTGCAAGAACACAAAGACCAGCTTCTACATGAGAATAAATGAAAATCTACCTAACGGATGTCTTTTGTTTATTGTTTTTCTAGCCTTGCTTCAGCCTTGGCTCCTTCAAACCCCCAAAGAAGAAAAAGCTAAAAATCCAAATTAAATTGTATATGAAAAGATGATACTGGAGCAAAAAAAAATGATTGTAGACTACAACAAAGTTTTATCTGGAATTTTCTTCTTTTTTTTTAGAATTTTTGGACCAGGCATTCTTCAGAAGAATCAAGTTGCAGGAAAAAAATTATGGGAGATAATAGCCGATACACAGAAACAGACAAGAAATACCATCCAGAGCCCCGAGTTAGCTGAACTAATATGACCTAGCATGTTTATCACCTACTTAGTGTATATTTTTAAACCAAATAAAGATGGTGCATATGTAAAGATCATAGTTGTAAAACCTGAGTTGAACTGAGGCTCATTCTAAGCTGAAGGATGCTCTCTCCATCTTATCTGAATTCTGTATTTTGCTTATAGAGCGTATCCAAAAACTTTTCAGGGTGTTAAATAATAGATTGTCTGTAACAAGAATCGCAGAAAATAGCAGCAAATATCAGCATTTGGGGTGACACGTGAGACTTCAGAAGCCAAGACTTAAGACGTGGGAAGTTTATTTGGTATGCCAAATAAACTGCATTTTTGTTTGTGCTACTGGGTGGTGTGCATGAGAGCACAAATGTTTGAACTTCCGCCACAGGCCAAGCACTTTGGTTATTCATGTTTTCTCCCTTTTCTTTCCTGTGCAGTGCAATACCATCTCTGTAGTGCGTTCATGTGTAAAGCAGATTATCATTGTATTTGGAAATAAAATAAATGGTTTTTTCTTATATTAAAAAGTCTCTCTTAGTTTTCAATTGCATAAATGAGACTGATGGTTATCTGTGGTTACTATCTTTTAATTCTAAATACTGGGCATTCTCACTACCCCTTGAGAACCTACTTCTCCCTAGTGCTGCCCTTATGTTAAAGAAAAAAATTAATTCATATGCTTTCTCAACGCAATGAAGTGTGCAGGGAGAATATGGGGCATTTTTTTATGACTTCCAGGACATGGATTTCAAAGGCTACTTACGCATTGTACGTGTGTAGGCTCCAAGGGTGAGGTGGGACCCCCAGCAGCCGTGTAAGGAGGGACTGCAGGGCAGATGAACCACACGTGATGGCAGAGCAGGCCTGGGGCTGTGGAGGGGAGAAGGGGAAGCAGCTCGGAGCCTGCCTAGCCGCACTGAGGTGGTGCCCAGGGCTTGGGTTGGGGCTGTTGTTGCTTGCGAAGGGCTTGGATTTGGGGTGTGCCAGGGGCTTGGCAGCCCCTGGGAGTGTTATCCCCTGCCCAGGTCTTCCCCTGGCACCCTTTGTCCTTGTCCCCAGGGCTACGCTGTTGCTTTTGGTGTGCTGGAGATGTTCCCCAGTATCGCCGGTGCCCACGCAGATGGTCAGCTGTGCCATTACACGGCGTTACCCGTCTGCTGGGAGAGAGGCGAGGAAGGAAGGTGGTAACTGCATCGTGTGTAACCCCCCTGTGCCCACATCTACCAAGTTAAAAATGCTGTTTTTTATTAGCATCTTTATTTTTATTCTTGGAAGACAGAAATGTATTAGTAAAATGATGAATGATGTGTTTGCTTATTGTGGGTGTTGATTGTTTTCACTTTGTGACGGGTCTGAAATGCGCACACAGAAAATGCAAGTAGGCATCATGCACTTGATGTGTTCGACTGAATCAAAGGTCTAAGAATTTGTTCAGAAAATTGGTTCTACATGACATGCATCTGAAAGCATCTTTTTTGTAACATGTATTATAGAGCTGGATTATTAACTGAAAAACAATATCAACAACAAAAATGCAGTAGGGAATTTGTATGAGATTGCCCTTCTGTCCTGCAAGCTGTAGCAGCATCAGAAGTGTGAATAAATTGTACAGCAAGGAGTGGTGAGCATAGCCTGGTAATCAAATGTTGTGTTACATCTAACACTTGTCTGGTGAGCAGGGTCTGAAAGTCAAGTGCCTGCAATCACCAGAGAAGTGCGGATGCATTTTTGTTTATAAATTAAGTAGCCTAATGATGTTTGGTTGGGTTTCAGTGTTTTTTAATTATATTAAGCTCTTCCCCAGCAAACAAAAAGAATTCCATTCACTGGGACCAGGTCGTCGTTATTGGGGTGCGTTGATTAACTGCTCATTTGATGCTTTCAGACGGCAAGGTTTTGCATGTCGTAAGAGTGCGGATGTGGCACTAGTAGGACTCGACAGTCCCAGCAAAGCCTGGTCAGCGTCTGCAGTCTGTCTGCAACTCAGGTGGATGACATTGGGTGAGATGCGGTAGATTCCCTGGGTGTAACCTGATGCTTTCTCCATTGTATTGTGAGATTTACAATTAATGGGAAATACACATCAGTATTTCACAGTGACTTTGTTTTAATAAAGTCTCTAATATTAATAAAATCTTAAGAAGTACAGGAATAAACTAGGCATATTGTCTGATTCCTTACAAATGTTCTAGAATACATGAATCATGTCTGCATGAATACATGAATCTTATTCTTGAATTCTTTATATTCAGATTATGGATCATGATGTTTTACATTTAAAATGCCATGTTGCAAGATTCGTGGATGCTGTAAGTCTAAAGGAATTTTTTTAGTCCAGGAGGGAGGAGAGGACTGGAGAGAGAGAGAGAAAAAAAAAAAAAGCAACCATTTCATCAGTAGTTGCACTATTCAGATCTGTAAGTGACATCCTACATCTGCTTGTCATTCCGAGAAACCCCAAAAGATGAATGGATCATTTATTCGTTAGACAGCGCCAGCAGGGAGTCACCTTATTCAAATAATCTGACTGGTAGTGTCAGCCTCGCAAAAATCCTAGTTTTGAGTGATGGTCCCTAGATTTTTGTGCGTATTTGTTACTGCAGCATTGTTAACCCTTTGGGTCAAAGGATACAAAGGTTCTAATCCTGTAAAGTACTGAAACTGCTGAAGGAGTTTGGTGCTTTGTGGCGACAGGTCCACTAGTTGTTTTACAAAATGAAGGATGAGTAAGTGTTGGTGACTTCACATCAATGATTCCAGTAAATCCTGGCATCTCTTGGAAAAAGTATACCAAGGCAAGGCGTGTTTGCAATTTATTAATGTCAGATCAAGTCTTCTGATGGAAGGATATGAAATCTGTAGGGGAGAGTTCTCCAGTACTTGTGGACATTCATTCATTTAAGTTCTGGCTACAGAAAGTTATAATTACTCAGCTTTGGAAATCTGTGTTCTGTTTGTTGATGGTAGGCCTTTTTGGTTCTTTAACGTGTATGTGACTGAAACTGTAAATGCTGTGTTAGGAAAGTCCTAACTTCTTGCGTTTTGATGGATAATGTTTAGAACAAAGTAGTCTGCCTTCGAAAATGTTTTGCTCAGTTGTTCTGCAGCAAATGGCAACAAAGAGAAGTTTGATGGAGTCTGCTAGCATGGATGTAGAATATTGAGTATAAAGAAGGTATCCAGAGAAGGAGAGACTGGAGGGTCCTTTGTGCCCTTTCTGTGATTCTGTAAAGCTACGTGAAACAGAACTGTAGAGAAGAGCAGAGGCAAACTGGTAGTCTTGAGGGTTGCAGCCGTGCAGATGGACAGCTAAACAGCAAACTAAAGCTCTAGATACTTTGCTTTCCTTTTTATTCTAGGTTGGTAGGCAGATTTTTTTAGTGATAGCATTGCCGATGATGAATCTGATGTTCACTGGCAGTCTTAAAAGGTAACAAAGCAATGGCTAAGCAAGTTAAAATTCTTGTAGTGTCATCTTTCAGTAATTTGAAAGGTTTAGCTTCAGAAAAGTGCTCATCTGTGCTGTTAATTGCAAAATATCTAGAAAGAAGGTGTGGATCATATCTTAAAAATGATTCTTTTATGGCCTTGATGAAATATTCTGCTTAGTATTAAAAATTGTGCGTCAGAACTTGTCTTGGGGGGTATTAAGTTGTATGTGTCATTTGTAAGCATTTATTTATACCTGGACTGCTTCTGGTATCCAAATCAATAAATAGTTCCAAACAGCAGTTCTATTTATTTTTTGTTGTCTACACTAATTATTCTATTGCAGTGTATTTCTTTCCCAAAATTACTGACATGAGCTTCTAATCTAGAATGGGAAATACATGCTCCTCTGTCACTGACTGGCTAAAGGTGTGTCGTTGCTCAAAGCTGAAAATGAAGCAGCTGTCCCTGGCTGGCAAATGAAGATTTCATTTCACACTTGCTTCTGACTCTGAATCATCCTCAGGGATTGTACTTTAAAATCAAAAACCTATTATGCATGCACAAGGTTTTAGATTCAGTTTACAGGAATTGAAGGGTTGCTTGTTTTTTTCAGTCCCCAGGACTGGCTTTGCAGGTAGGAGATGAGGGAGGCACTAGCAAAACATGTGCTTATATCTGAAATATTTCTAAATTACATTTCTCTTGGTGGTTTGCAGGAATGTCTACAAAATGTTGTGCAACAAAATAGTGATTTTCATGCAGTACATATTAAAAGATTGTTACTTGATTGTAATGATCCATACATTGTATTCTGTACAGGAAGTTGAGGGGAGGGGAGTGTCAAAATCTGTCTTGTTTCTACCGATCTGAAGTAAATCTTGTTACTTGAACTCATGTATTTCAGGTGTAAGATTTGCTGTGCGTATACTTTCACATTTAATATTTCCTTAGTGTCTAAAAATTTACAAAACACCAGTGATATTTTCTTCTTAACTCATATAAGCGTAAACTAACAGCGTCAGAAAATAATGTAAGAATCAGGAGGTGCTTTTAACCCTTAGATTTTGCTGCATACCTCTGGCAGTTGTCCTAGCTTTCACTAGATTTTTATTTTTTTCCCACTAAATAAATTTTTAGTTTGGTCTTACAGTCCACCAGCCAGAACTATTTTCTTAAGACAGTAATTTCTACTGACGTGTCAACCTTAGACTCTATACTAATGTTATAATTTGATGTCACGACTGCAGGTTCACAGTAAGATCTTGCTTAAGACAGATAATGACACTTGATAAAAAACAAGACCCATCATGATTAATAAATATATTGACTATCTATTTTGCTCAGCTCTAGTTATAATGTTATCTACAAAATCAAACTCATTAGGATTATGGCTGTATGGCAAGAAAAGGAAAAAAAAAAAAAAACCCACATTGCTGTTGATCCGAAGTGGGCCCAGGTATTTCGAGTAATATGTGTAAAGGATTGTGAAAATAGCTTTGTATGTAACAATGCACAATTTCTTCTCGTGCTACAATGCATTTTAGAGTACTCTTCTTTTCTTCTTCTTCTTTTTTTTTCTTTTTCCTTCCAGATACTTTCCTTGCCTTGGAATATTTGAAAACTGCCAGCTATGTAAGAAGGATAAATATAAAGATCTTCTTTGTATTTATAACTGATTTTCTTTCTTTCTTTTTTTTTTAAACAGGAAGGAACATCTGCACAGATGCTCTCAGTGCAAGGTTGCTAAATACTGTGGTAAATCTTGTCAGGTAAGATGAAAAATTACAGCTATAAAGTACTGAAGAAAACCAAGCATTTGAATACTTAATTTACAGGGCCTCCATACATTTTCCACATTGTCACATCTCCACATTTTTTTGTTTGTAGTTACAGATGAAGCGTGTAAACGTGTTGCTTTGCTTTATTTGGAGTATTCTCATAGTTACAAATATAAGATTATTATCTGTGAGACAGAAAGAAGTAAGATGAAACACGTGACATTTGGCTGTGCTTGGTTAGAGGGGGAGGAAGGCTTCTTCAACTTTGCTAGTTGCAGACTGAAGGTTCTAAGCCAATTTTGCAGTAAAACAATTTGTATTTCGAGAGTAATTTTTATCATGGAAAAGTATATATTCCAGGTTTTTAAAAAGGGAGAAAGATTCAAGAATTTCAGAGAAGAGGCAGCCCTGGGCAGAACTGTATCTCTGAGGAGGGTGTCAAGAAGACAGGCTCTTCACAGTGGTGGGTGGTGGGAGGACAGGGGACAATGGAAGTAAGCTGAAAGAAGAGAGCTTCAGGTGCAGTGTAAGGAAAAGTTTTTTCACCCTGAGGACAGCCAAGAAGTGGAACAGGCTGGCTAGGGTGGTTGTGCCATCTGCATGCCTGGAGGGTTTCAAGACCCCACTGGACGCAGCTCTGAGTGGGGTCTGACCCCAGAGCTGACCCTGCTTTGTGACTGGAGATCTCCGGAGATCCCTTCCAACTTGAATTATCCTATGATTCCATCGTATGAAACAGTTCTTAAAGGTGTTGAACCCTAAAACCTTAGCTTTTCCATTTGGCTCATTTTGTCACTGAAGCTTGTGCACAGAAGTTGGCAGGATGTGGTATCGAATGGTCACACAGGGGTAAGTGACTGCGTAAGATGTGACACGGCAGAGAACCGGCACCTGAGATTCAAAGCCTAAGGGTTGCCTTACAGAACCCTTGAATTTTTACATGATTTCTCTTAGCTTTGCATGGTGATTTCTGTTTGTTTTTCCTAAACAGAGAAAAACGGAGAAAGACGACTAATGGTCCAAACAAACTGGTAGATATACTCTATTAAAGGTATAGGAATTTAACTTCTTAAGTCATCGACCTTCAAATGATCCTTTCACATCTTATGTGCTTCTAGAAACAATTCTGCCTTAGTATGATCTACAATATTCTCAACATGCCAAAAACCCCTCCTTTTGGGGATTAAAACATATGGAGGGGGAAAGGAGGAAGATATGTCATTTTGATTCATTGTACAGCAAATGTGTGCAACGTACATTAGGTGCTTACTGTAGCATCAATAATAATGCCACAAGTAGATTTATTGTGGGAGATCATAAGGAAAATATGACTGGGAAGAATATAGAAGACCAGAGTTATTTGTAAGGTAAGTTTAAAACAAGTATGTGCCAGGAGAGTTATTGGTAGAGCTTCTGTTGGCGAGTCTCTAATGTGAAATGAGACACCGTGCAGCGCTCCCTGTGCTGGCACTGACCTGCACAAGCAAATCTGCAAGGTGTAGTAAAATAGCCTCTTCTCGCCTGTGCGTAATAGCAGTGAAGCTAGGAAATGGGGCGTCCTCCTCTGGGAAAACAATTATGTGAACGTGCTTCAAGGACTTGCCCTGGGTAGCCTAAAGTCATCTTGGTTATCTTTGCTTTTTGTTTCCAGCTCTGGGGTTCTTGTGCTTGAAGCCAGCTCAACTTTCTCTACCTCCACACTGTAGGTATTGATTTCAGTGAGACAGGCTAGTGCTGCTGTAAGTAATCTGCACTTAACATGCTGTATGTTTACTGTTATGTAGTGTCTGGTGCTATTAATATCAATAAATTAATATTGAATTAATATTATATAGTGCCTTGTGATATTAGGTGGCAGTTGAAAAGAGCTGGAAATACGTTGTTTTCTAGACAAAACAGTGAATCTATTGAGATTGACAACTCAGGGCAAACAATCCAAATAAAAGTGAGACCAAACGGACCTGTTTTCTGTTGAGTACTGTCCCGTAGTTCATATTTCTTTTCATAAGCTATCTAAACTACTCTGCAGCTCTGATTTTGTGGCAGCTCTTAGCGAAGCTCTTCTTGGCCAAGCCAAAGCCTTTGTGCTCTACTTAGCCTCTGTAGCTTTACTGCAATTCATTAATATGTGCACTTATACTTGAACTAATTGCTGAACAAAATAAACAGCAGGATATTGAATCAAATTGGAGTTCGCACATTTAAAAAGTGAATATTGGCAAAACAGGACTATTTTGTTCTTGTAAATACAGACCAACTTAGAAATGCAAATTGTGCCCTTGGATTTACAGTTTACACATAGTTGCAGAATTATTTGTTTTTGGAGTTTTCTGGTTAATACAGTAAATGAAATCAGAATTAAAGTAAAAAAATTTGACTTAAAAAAATCATATTTATGTGAGTTGTTGAACAAGTTTTAGGATAAAGATGTAGTCTGTGAAGGAAATGTCAAAGTACATTCAGCAGAGGATTTCCGTCTTAGGATGTACTGAAATGAGCCATTTTTAAAGCTGCAAATACTTTGTAGAAATCTTCACTTGGTTTAAAATGTCAGGTTGTTAAGAAAAAGTGTCTTTGCCCTAGCTTATAGGGGAAGAAATACACTTTTGAAAGATGTTTCACTTTTTGGAATTTTCCTTGAGAAGTGTTACCCTTGAAGGAGATACGTGGGCAGACAAGGAGTCGTGAACAAAACTATATGGGAGTTGGAATTTCCAGTTTGTAGAAATCTTCGTAATGTTGAAAATGAAAAATTTCAAGTGTATTGTGCCAAATTTCAGAATTCCCTGTTATCTCTTTTCAGGCCAGTTGACACTGTTTACTTTCACTTTTAATACCTTAACTTAATGCAAAAATATATTCCCCCATAGAAATGTGGGACTGGAAGTTATCACAAGAGATTCTTTGGGCTGACTTTTTTGACTGAATTCTTATTTCGGGATCAATTATATGTAGGCCTTTTACTTCTAAATGTTTTATTTTTCAGTGGGACCTCACTGACTTTTGCCCCTTCTTGATACTTCTCTGCTGCGGTGCCTTTCCCTCCCGCTGATACTTATTTTCCCTAATTTCCTAGTGCTGTTTTCTGACAGTGTTATGTCTGTTGTGTCCCTCCAAACATACAGAGTTACCACATCTGCTCCTCCTCAAAATCATTGTTGTGATCTCCTCTGGCAATGTTCATTAATTTGGTGCATCGCATAGGATGGGAACCAGTGATGTAGATGATAATCTCTGACGAGTGGGAGAGTCACTTCATGCAGAATTCAGAATGTGTCATTTTGAAACCTTTTTTTTTTTTTTTTGATGAAGCCATTTCAGTAATAAGACATTTTGTAAAAATTTAAACAATTCTTTGGAAATTACAAATTATGTCTTTTTAATGAATCAATGCCTTCCAATGGGAAAATATCCCACTTCAGATTTTTTTGATGAGCTCTGGTCTTTAATTGTTTTCCGTGAGTGCTTTAATCTGCAGGCAACGTTCATGTTTTTTGGTGCTGCAGAGGAGATGAGGGAGACCTTCATTTCGTAAACGTTGGCTTAGGATCTTTTATAGGGTTAGGGACTGTTTGGAGACGGGGATGGTGTATCTCAGTGCAAGAACGCACACCTCTGTATTGGCAAAACAGCTCAGCTAAAAATTGTGCAAGGTCTTGCAGGAGATGGAGGTGATCTTTGCTGGTGCCCTGCGCCAGCAGGAGGTGGTGCTGGGACTGCGTTAAGTGAAACGGGAGTGATGCACTGGCGTTTGCATGTTGGTGGTTCGGCCGGGCAGGCTCTCAGTCTGCCACCGGCAAACAGCTACGTGCTGCAGTATTTTCTGAGCCGTGGGGCTCAGACCCTTTTCACTTGGGTAAAAGCTGAGGACTTGCAGTTGGGATACACTGGGCTTGAACAACAGCCACAGATTTAGGAGGAGGTAGAAGAAGGGATTTTCTTTTCGAGTTACTAAATGCAGTGAAGTCTGGGGAAGGAGGGCCGGCTGCTGCCCTGCAGAGTTTGCTTTGCTTCCTTCTGGGAGTGTTCATTTCTAATGGGGGGGGGGAATCTGTTGGAGAAACTGGACGAACTTCCCTGGCAGGGAGGGAGCAGGGTCAGACCAGGTGGCCATACCTCTGCACGGTGGTGTTTATACTCACGCTGGTTTTGGGATATAGAAACCCTGCTGACATGCAGAGTTCAGAAGACCTTCCATGGAGAACTGTGGGGCTAACATAAGCCCACCAGGTATCATTAGAGACTGACTTTAAAAGTAGGTCTCTCCAGGATCACAGGTCTTCATAGTTCCATATAGTTCTGTAATTTGTATCCTTGTTGTATTGGTAGTGAGAAGAAATATTATTGAATCTCATTACACGATGCGTTTGGAGCTTTACCCCCTCGCGGGTCAGCTGGGAATAAGCAAGCGTCAGTCCCCGTTCCAGCGCGCCTCCTGCAGAGGGGTCCAACCGATTCCTTCTTGGCATCAGTTTCAGCCAAGCACTGTTTAGAAGAAAGCATCTGGTCTAACCATTGTTCTTGTAGGGAAATGCATCTCTGAGAAACGTGGCATATAATGCTGTGTGGTGCTGCGTATTTCGTCTCATTAGGGCTTTATTGGTTGGGTAAGCTATTAATCATTTTGATGTCACCTTTAGCATACTTGAAATTCTGTGCAGCATTTATGTAAGGAAAAAAAAAAGACAGATAGAGGCTTGCTCCAAAGAACAATTTGTGTTTAAGTGGTATAAAAATGCCAATATCATTATATTACAGAGAATGACGCCTGGACATTTACAAGCATGACCTTGTTTCTTCTAGAGAAGAGTAATTCTGTTCAGCATTAGATACTTAGCTTTTGTTTGTCAGACAGTGTGTGACACTAACTGTATTTGGATTAATGCCTTCTTCGTGTCGTTGTTTTTCCCCTTGTAGAGTTATGGGTAAAGGAAATGAAATCACAAATCTCCGATGTATCTGAAGGAAATAAAAAGTACAATTTATTACGTGTAAGTCAAAGGCAGGGGAAGTACCCACAACAAAACAGGACAAGTGCTGCTGGTGCTAAAGCCTGGTTACCTGAAGCAATTCCCCTGCTTAAATGCAGCTTGAAAAAAATAAAATTGCATAATAGTCTTTGTAATCTTTATAACTAGCATGCCAGTGCTACAGGTGTGATGTGGACTTGTACATGTATAATTGCTTTATATTATACGTTTTATCATTTTCTGTGTGGCAATTACCTTACAGAAGCTGGTTTTCTGAATTTTTTTTTTTCCTTACTGCATATCTGTGAGAAAATGTCACCTTCAGAAGCTCTTGGTTATTCAGAGTTCTTGTCACTGCAGCAGTTATTTGTTGTGTCCTGTTTTTCTGATTTGCTTTTAAAAAGTATTTGAAAAACCGCTCAGCATCTTCAAACCTATACAATGAATATATGTATTAATTATGTAAAGACTTACTGTGTTAGTGAGATGAGCTTGGAGATTTTGTAAAGTATAAATAGAATTTTGAGCTTGGAAAGACAAGGCAGGAAAAAAAAAAAGGTGATCAGACATTGACTCTGTCTTCCAGCATGAGTTTCTCTTTGCTGAAGACTCATTGTTGCTCTTCGACACTGATTTTGAAAAAAAAAAAAAAAAAGGAAAGATGTTTCAATGTATAGCAGGTTTCCCTCCCTCTCCTTGCTATTCCTTCTCTTCTCTGCTATGATAGTGTTGCTCATTGTCAGCTACTCTGATAAAAGTGGTCTGCGAAACAAAAATTGCAGGTCCAGGTAGTACGCACAGCTATAATGTTTTTGGTTCCTTTTTCTGTTGTGGTAAATTTTGGCTATGGTAACCACTCCTGATCTCTGAACTTTGGACATACCATCTCCAGTCCTCCCAGCCATGGATGTTAATGCCTAACCACACCAGGCATCTTCGGGGACAGTTTTTGCAGCATGGGAGACTTGACCATTGCTTTAGAGCAGCTGCATTTTGGTGAAGTGGGTAGACTCTGAAGGGCTCTGCGTTCTTGATTTCTGAGTAAACTCTTGCCTAGAGTGTTGTGTATGCTGGCAGAATTAGGATAGCAGAGGAAATTTTAGCACCCTTCCTAGTTATCTCCAATCTTGAGAAGTATGTAGCTCCATCTCTTGCTGCAATAAAATGAGAATCGGAGCCCATTCACTTATCTAATTTAAAATTCACTTAGCTTGAATGGTGATATCAATTTAAGCTGATGATGCTTTTGTTGCCTAAATGAGCATGTTGCATAAAGGTAAAGAAAACGATTTGTGCAGCAGGAACACGGAACAAAAAATGAAGGTACTTATTCTAGGTTTCTGTATAGTTTTCATTCTATCTTTACATATTCCTTTTATGCATTAAAGAAGGCAGATACAGTATTTGAAAAAGCATGGTAAGAGTGATGTGGTCGGTCAGTAGCATGCGGCAGACCAGGTAAGGATTGCATTGGCAAAGAACTGAGTGGGGAACTCAAGAACATGGTTTTGCTTTTGTTAAAGGTAAAGTAAAATTCTGGGGTAGCATAATGATGATACTTTTGTGTCCTGAACCTGTGCTACTGTAGCTCCAGTGCCAATGGTACAGCTACCTTAGAGGAAGGGATGGCTCGATGAAGGTGTTTTGAATGGATAGTCCAGCCTGTGCTTTTTCATGACATTCGTGTTATAGATGCAGTCTTAGGCCATTTGTGCTGCTGTTTTTTGGCAGTCAGAATGAGATGCTTCCAGGCTGAGTGGACGTCAGTACCTGAGGAAGGTCTCCCTCCTTCCTGCCCTTGGGAGCCAACATGGGGCTCTGCAGCCGTTCCTCCTGCCCTGGCCCAGGGGCCGTGATGCTGTTCTGGTTCTGTGTCCCTGGGTCCGGCCAGCGGCCAGGCTGACTGTACTTGTTTGTGTGCATTATAAATATACATATATATTTGTAAAATGTGTGTATCTGTATGTATATGTATGTGAGTGTGTGTGTGTGTGTATATGTATTTAAAAGAGGATGTAAGTTTTGGAAAATAACATGCAGTTTTTCTTTCTCTTCCTTAAAAAAAAATAAAAAAAATTGATAGAAAGAAGCTTGGCTGGATCACAAGCGGGAATGCAAGTGTCTTAAGAGCATCAAGCCTAATTTTCCTCCCGACTCTGTCAGACTTGCTGGCAGGATTGTTTTTAAACTAGTAAGTGACATTCTTTTAGATATATTCAGTGTAACAATTTAGGATAAATACTTTTTCACTCTACATTTTTAATGTAATTAAGAGTTAGAAAGCTGAAGTGACTGGGATTGCTGAACAAAATTGGACTGCATATTGCTTTACAAGATTACTGATTAATTTGCAAAAATGCTGAAAGGATCAAGAGAGTCTAAAATGGACATAATTAAGTTTAAGAGGTCTGTTTATGAAGTTTTTCTTCCTGTGACTGTGGTAGCATCCTAACCTTATTTCTGCCTGGAAAGAAAGCAGAGAAGGACACACTGTTTTTTGTTTGATACTATTGAAATTATTGGTGCTTCCATTAACTTCACTGGGAACCTCATTTTTTTTCTGTATGAGTGGTAAGGACAGGCACACTGTTAGCTAGCGCTTTCTTTAGGGTGCACAATCCCATCCTTTTAATGTTGGGTTCTCTTAATCTCAAGTAGGTTTTTTTTTTTTTTTTCTAAACTTTCTTGGAAGTCCTGGGTGTTTGACATTCCCACAGCTTGATTAATTTATGTGGACTAAATTTGCAGTTAGGTCAATAGGCTTATGACTGGGATTGTAAATCAAAAAGTATTTACCACTTTTTTTTTTCCTGACCCTGCCACGATGACGTCTTTCTTGAATAAAAATGTGTGCATTAGTTGTGGTCTGAGATGATATAAAGTGATTTAATATCTTCATTTATACATTGTTGGGAAGAGCGTGTACATGATGGTATTTAAAGGGCAAATATGTACCTAGCTATGCTATACATTAATTATAGTCTCATGAAATCTGAGACTGCTAACCTCATAAATTGCTTTCAATTATAGCGTGAAGGGCCAAAGTAAATTACTAAGGGTAAGCTGCCAAAGTCAAGAAAATATATTAGTAGAAAGTGTCATAACACCCCCCCAAAAAAAAATTATGATAGTTTACAGAAAGTATGGATTGACCAGATTTATGTTGATGTTGTTACCCTTATCTAATTATGTTGCAGGCATATCACATTGAATAATCAATTCTGTAAAGTGTTTTCAAGATAAAACATGCTGTTTAAGTGTTAATTATCTGTTTTTCTCTACAGCTTAGGCAATCAGTATGCCTTTCTGAGAGACTCTACTGTTTTTCAGATCTTCAGTCGAGTAAGTAATTACCCACCATATCGCAGGAAATGCTTCCAAGTTCTGTTTTACAGAATGGACAGCCTATTTTATTGCACCTTGCCTTCTGAAAGTCTGCTACTGTAGAATAATAGAACATGGCATGAAAAAAATTCAAAGACAAAACTGAACGTGTTTAAACCTCTGTGGGGAAAAATAGGTTGTTCAAAGATCAAAGTAAAAAACGTGTGTCATGTTTAAGCAAAATTTCTACCTGATTATTTGGCTTTAATATTTTTCCTTATTTTGCAGTATACGTTTTGCTGGTTCAGTTTTTAAAGCATATCCAATGTCTGCCTTTTTACATACTGTTTCATTATAAATTGTTTTTATAAGGTTTTATTTTTTCAATATTTATGTGTTATTGTATAAAGCTTCAAAAGAACTTCCAGAAAGAGGAAAGAAATCTAAAATTTATGAGGGATATGCGTCTGTCTGTCTTGCACATGACTTTTCAATGGAGAAAAAAGATTAAATTGTGTGGATATTTTTGTGGTTTCACAAGTTTCAGCTGCTGGGGTAGAAAAGGAGGTTCATTACAATCTGTCATCAGAGCTGTTGTTGAAATAGACGACATTTTTTCCAGATTTTGCGGTATCTTGAAGTTTGAAGACTTGCAGGAGAAGGGATACATCCTTAGTTCATTCTTGCGTCTTGTTTAAAGTGATTTTGTAGAGAGTAGTGTGAATGTTTTGATTATCTCAATTTTTTTTTTTAGTGTTATTCAGAGGTTTGGATTTAAAATAGCTTGAGCTATTGATATTAGGTAGAAATAAATAAATAAAAACCATAAATCATAAAACTGCAAGGACAAAAGACCTTAATAAGGCAACAAATTGACCAGGATAAAGGGATTGCATTTCAATAATTTAAAAAAAAAAAAAAAAAGCTGGGATTTTCTGCCATGGATATTTTCAAATTCTATAACAGATTTATGGGGAATTAGATAAGTATGTGAATTAAGAGCAGCATTTCCAGATGTTCCAATGAAGTTTAAAGATGACTACTGACTTCTACACCTCATGGCACACCTGAGATCCAGGAAAAAAAACTTTTTGGTGCTATATGGTACCAATGGCTGGTTGCACAGTGGCGGAGGAAAAACCAGGGTGGAGAGAAGAGATTCCCTGTAAAAAATTAAATACTAATCGTTGTACAGCAATTTTCTGTAGTGTTCGCAAAGATTGTAGTGTAACTGGTAATTGCATGCAAACTGAGGTTTCAGTAGCACCCCTCAGGAGATGATCTCAGCTTCCTTTGACTTGGCTGGAGACAAGGGAAATGGTGTGACAAGTGTCTGGAGAGGAGCTTGGTACTGAGCAGGCCTGAGCTGCAATGGAGAAATGGTACAAAAATCTGTAAAATGGCCAGAAGCTTCTACTAAAATTCTCATTCAGAAGGAAATGCTGCTACAACCTGTTACACAGGTCAGATGGGTTCTCTCACTGGTACAGAATGAGCTGTTCCATAATGTGACTTTACATGGAGGCAAACGAGAGATACACATCTACTGTTTCATCTGTATTTACTTTAAGAGCTTTAATAACAATTCATTTGTAATCTTAACTCCAAAGTACAAAGTGTTCAGGACTCCTAGGTATTAACCGAAGCCAATACTTCACACAATATCATACAAATGGGTTATGACACTTGCATAATCTTATGTAAAGGTTTTGGCTAACTTCTTCCTTTTGTTGTTTTCACAGCTACCTTGCTAGAGTGAATAGACTCTCTCTATAGTTTTGCTTTTAGAATGGTCCAAAAGAGTGTTGTGGGATGGTGCGACAACTTGTAGTCTCTGTGATGCTTTTTGCTGCCTCTGTAACTTCAGCAAGCTACTGTTATTTGATTACACTTCTTCCTATTTCCTGCACAATTTATAGATGGTGTTGATAAAGATTTGGGATTTACTTTCCTTTGGTTTTGGTAGAATGCATATAAGTCATAAAAGTTTTTTCATTAGAGGCCTAAGTATATAGGGAAAAAGATTTCATTGAAGGAAATCATATGAACTAGAAATACAGGTTGTGATCTTCTGAAGCAAACAACTTCTCAGGAAGCATCTGAATAATACAAGATTGTGTTTCAATACTAATCATAAGTTTTATGGGTAGAATTCTAATTGATATTCCTTTTTTTTTTTTTTTTTTTGGAAGTCCAAAAGATCTGAAAGTTGTTATTGTCACTGCACTGTCTCAGTCTCCTGTACGATATTACTTTTTCAGTGTTAACTTTATATGGTTGGATGATTTTCAGTGTGGGTGACCTATTAGCTTTTATTCAGTTTATGTAGTGTTTTACACACTTAGGGATTCAATATCTGATAAAATGTGTAATACATCTATTAAACAAGCAAACAACGTTTGGAGGCACATAGCCCTTTGCAGGGTTCTACTTCGAGCTCCATAGTTTCTTCAAATACATTGTGTGCTCTCAGGCTCTGATTAAGTAGGAGGTGTGTCTGAGAGTACTGTGACTTTTGCTAGTTCTGGTTTGTTATACAACGCTTTGTTACTTACGTGGTTTTACTGGCTTGCTGTGTGTTACGATGATTCAGAAATCAACTTTGCTCATGCTTAACAAGATTTAGCATGCAGAATAGTGTTTGTGTGCAGTTCTATGGGCAGATTTTTTGCTACTTGTATCAGTATCAGGGCTGCATAAATTAATCCCCATGCCTTATTTAGAAAACTTTCCACAAGCCTTTTATAGCATTTTCTCTTCCATACCAGGGTTCTGACAGTTAAAAATGTTTATTACAAAACCAAAATGAAAACATTAACAAATTTTGTTTCACTTTTTTTTTTTTGCCTTGGTTTCATGATATGTTGTGAAAACCAGGTCTTGATCATTTGCCATTAGAGGTCCCTTGGGACTTTTTGCGGGGATCATTAGCTCTGATGTCTTGGACAGAGTCCAACTTGAATAATTGCATTCTGCTCCTGTCTCTCAAAATTCTCCCTGAAGTTCCAGTTGGATTTGGTATTCTTGTTCACATCTGTCCTAAACTGTAGTGTCTGCTTAGATGATTACTGTTCTCCATTCTAGAGCTGGTTTTGTTTGCTAATAGTGAAGCAAATCATGCCTGCCTCTTTGTCATAATACATTTTGCAATATGCATTATATAGTTTAAAATGAATGACATGAAGAAAGTTCAAAACAATGATCTCTTGAAAAACTGCGTTTGGAAAAAGCCTCTTTAGTGTCAAAGGAATATTACACAGCAAATGCAAGTAAGTGTATGTTTATGACATTTTTCTGGTTTTGTTTTTTCTTTTTTTGAGCTTGACTTTTCCAGTCATCCAAAACTTGGCTTTTTTTCTTGAAGACACAGTCCTGATAGATAGGATGCTTTTCTATACCTAAGGTTTCCCTATGTTGCAAAGAGTGCACACATCTGGATTTCTGTCCTTGTACATTTCTTCAGGCTTGCAAGATCACCCTCAAATGTCTACATTGTTAAGATGCATGTGGGTAGCTATAAAAAAGCAAATCCTTCAGTGACATAGTCTTTGTGCTAGTTATCAAGGAGCATCTCTCTGCATTCTTTCTGAGGAGCGATGTGAACTTTCTGAGGAGCGATGTGAACCTTCTGAGGAGCTGAATCTGAGTGGTCTGGGAGAGCTCGCCTGCCCCTAGCAGAGACGAGTCTTAGACCACTCGTAAGATCTGGAGTCACTGCCTGCTCAGCACGTTGCAGACTCAGCCCAGGCATGACTTTTAGACAGCATTTCAGCAGTGATGCCTGACTGTTAGAATGGGAGCAGATCTTGGAAGTGGTTAACTTTTACTGGAATGGAAAACAAATACTTTGTATTATAGATGCCTACCAATTTCTGTGTGTAGCATGAAGAAGGGTACTTCTGCTCTAATGCAGTATACTGGTAGGATTGCATCTTTCAGCTAACCAGGGTGGCCCTCAGTGGCTCCAGAGAAAGTCCAAACAGAACTGCAAACACAAGTTTGCAAGTAAGGAAGCCCATCCCAGACTAGAAGGAAACGGTTGCTGTTGCTGGCCAGCTGGTTCCACAGAAAGGCTCCTGGCTCGTACCTAACCATGGGTGCTGGCAGTTCTAGTAAGCCAGCACTCAGTGCTCTGCCAGAAGTGATTCATGAGAGATTATTAAAGCAGCTCACTTGTGTGGTGTGTGTGAAATGGAAGCTCAATCACAGCCAATTTCTAAGTATTCTGCCATCAGCTGCGACACTCACATGCGTCATCTGCTGAGGACTGCACCATTCTGCCAGCCCTTGTAAGTTCAGTTACTGAACACCAGTACAGAGCAAATAAATGTGTGTTCAGGGCACCTGGTGGTTTACATTTAGAGATAAATTTGAGTCGTTGTTGTAATGCAGAAACATGGCTCTGGCTAGGTGCATCTGCTCAGAGCTGCTTGAGGAGTTCTGCTGATTTTCTGCTGGCACAGCTCGTGAGGTTGCAGTCTGGCAGGTGGCTTCAGCTGCGCGCTTTGCCAGAACAGGATGGTGGTATTGCGTGCATTTGCCAGGTTTATGGCCCAGTGAGTCCTATGGTAAAACTGTTGACATGGCAGTGTGGTATTCAGAGACCTCAGCTCCATAAAAATAAATGAAAAGATTGTGGCTGCTATTTACTTAGCTGAAACTCTGCAGTCCTGGGAATACTGCTTCATGACTCTCACACACCTGGCTCTCATACTTCACCAATTCCAGCACTGAGCACTGTGCCGAGATCTCTTTCAAAGCTTTCCCAGTTTTGTTTTTGCTTGAAGATCTGACCTTTCCCACTGCAGAAGCTGTCTTGCAGAACTGTGGCACACTTAGGTAGGGAGGTTGAACTCCTCACAGTGGTGATAGGAAGATGCTTGTTTTACTTGTGCTTTCCTTGCAGTAACTGCTTCTCAGTACCTTCCCTGTACCAGACAAGTGTCTAGCAAACTTTTTGTAAGGCTGTTGTGCATGTTGAGATGTTTGGTGCATCTTCTGAAATACAGGTCTTTGCGGTCGTCCTGCTGTAAGCTAAGCAAGCATCTTAAGGACCGCGTGACCGTTTTGGGAACAGGCAGTGCAAAGCATGAAGAAAGCTGTATGTGAGGAGACACCGTGCATCGCCTGAATGAATCGCCTAAAAAATAGCCTGTACCTTCAAGCACAGGGATGCTGGTTGAGATGGGCGCAGAAGCCTAAGAATCGCAAACACTAGCTGGCTGTTTAACCAAACCCCGTGACATCTGCTTTAATTGCATCCTCTTTTTAAATGAGTGACCAGGAGGTAGCTTTAAAGAGGATCTTGAATCCTCCTTCCAGGAGGCCAAAAGGCTTGGATCTAAAGCACAGGGAGAAACCTTTCTTACTGAAAGGCTGTTTCTGTTCCCAATAAGGATAGATGTTTAAAACATAAAAAACAATTCAGCATTATGCAGATGAAATTGATTCATAGTGCATAATTATCCACTTAGCCTTTTGTTATGATTGATGCTTGAGTCTGTTCGTCTTCACATTCTTCATTTAGGCCTTCTTTGGTTTGTGCTAACTGGCAGGAAAAAGGAAAAGTGAACCAGTTAGTAAGGCACTGAACTTATTAGGGCAGCCGAGTTTCACTTTCCGTGTTATCACTGACCTGATGCGTGGATGATCACTTCATTAGAAAGTAAGGCACTATGTTTCTTTCTGCTTCAGGATTCCTGTCTGTGAAACATGAATAATGGTGCTGTATTATTTAATATAGGAATGGTATTTGCTTAATACTCCTTCATATCCATTCCATTTAGCAGCTGCTGTGTATGAAACTCCCTTTGTCTTTAAAATACTTTCCTTTTTCATTTGCCACCATAAAGTGTTTCTAACATATCTGTGGTGAATACGGTATAAAAATATGCACTTCTGCAAGGAGGAAGGAGCTGCTGTATAACCTTTCAAACTCATTTTTAATGTTACAAACCCAGATGCATAT
The DNA here is from genome assembly GCA_013399475.1 of Chauna torquata. Classification (NCBI taxonomy): domain Eukaryota; kingdom Metazoa; phylum Chordata; class Aves; order Anseriformes; family Anhimidae; genus Chauna; species Chauna torquata. Next base: position 204,887 of record VXAL01015719.1, read on the forward strand.
TTTTTGTACCTAATGTCGTACATCTGCTTGCACATCTGCTTTATCTATTGGCTTTTGATCTTTAACTCACCATTGTATTTATGCAATTTGGTAGTAGCAACGTGATAAACTCTTCTTTGTATTGATAGGTAGTTGTCTGGGAAAAAAAAAAAAAAGACGAATGTTTGCCCTCTGTCAAAATTGCCCTCTGCCAAGATTAATTCTGAGACTGGAAATGTCTAGACTGTATAGCTGCCATTACGCATTTTCAAGATGTTGGTGAAAGGTTCTGTTTACGCCTTGGTGTAATTTTTTTCCCTTCCCCTTAAGATACTGAACGACTAAGTGAAGAAATGAAAGATGGCCTCAGGCACCTTGCACAGACCTTGCAACTGTATCTGAAAGCAGAGATCCAGGATGTGTCTCACTTGCCACCTGCAATTGACTTTTTTCAGATCTTCACAAAAGTAAGTGTTAAAATGTGATTGCTTGACAACTCATAAATTATCCTTTCATTGTGTTCTTGATTTATTTTTGAGCAGGTTCAGTAGATGCATCCAGAATGTGATATATAACAAAGCAAAATCAAACTATTTTTTCTGTTCAGACACTATTTAAGAAGTGTAGGTTTTATATAACACTTCAAAATAAAAGTAGCAGCCAGAGGGTTCTTTTTCTTTTCCATTTTAAATAGTCATGTTAAAGCTCTTGGAAAAAAAAAAAAAAACAACCTTGCATTAAAAACCAAACAATTTCAAAAACAATTGAATCAATCAACCTAAGTAATTTTTCACATGGTGATAAAGTGCAGTGTCTTATATTTCTAGATGTACTTGCAATCTTTTTTGTCATTTAGTAATATGTGCTAATGGGTGTTCGTGGCAGTAGTGTATCCCACAAACTGCTTTCTCAGGGGTCATGTGGATCATCTGTTCAAAAATGCTGCGTGGTAAAGTACTTGAAATTAATTTCCACAATATGCAAAATGTTTGTTTCATTACTAAATTAATATTATTGGGTTTTTCTGTACATATTTAATTGCTTTCACTTCAGAAAGTTTAATTTGAACAGTTCTAGTAGAAGTATGTCATACGGAGAATGCTCGTAGTTTTAACTTGATCAAATTTTTTTTTTTTGATTTCTAATTGCTAAATTCTAGCATGATTTCTCTTAACTCATGCACATTTTAGTAGTTTTACTTAGTGTTTTGTTATGAAAAAAATCACACTCATGTTTTTCTTCTGATTCAAAGAAGAGGAAGAGCCTCTTAAAGAAATTAAATGAAAAAATGAAATATTTTTTTTTGTCTGTTTGCACACTAGTGGAATCTTTTTTGCTGTGGACAAAAGGAGTAGAAGTAATATAATCAACAGTGTTTTTTATCTGAATTTTTAATGATGATTGCACTGTTGTGGTATAGTTTCAGTTTTCCCTGAAAAAACACTCGGGCTGAAATATACTCACTCATAGAAGAATACATATGCGGTGCCTAGTCTCCACTCAAACTGTTTTACTGTCTTGCCCTGGCACTCTGGTTCAGCCTGAACTTTGCCAGACAGATTTCACATGAAATGTGTGTTCTCTGTTAACTGGTTTAGAGAATTTGTACAGCTGAAGATAAGGCTGAATATCAGATGGTGATCATGGCTTAACCGGTTCAAACTGAGTTACAGCTTGTAAGAATTTGTTTACAAATGTTGTTGCCCTCTATTTAACAACAATCTTAAGTTGGATACTGGCCATGGTTCTTCCATCGATTTCTTTTAGATCATTATTGAACATATGAGATGAAATGCAATAAGTGATGCTTTGGTGGACTCTCATTATGACGATAATTACATTGTTATGACCTGTGATAAACAGCGGTAATTTCAGCTCAGTGTTAAGCTTTTCAGTGTAGAAAGCAGTAGAGATTTTTTTTTTTTTTCCAATGAAATTGTGTTAGATTGAAGTGAGCCAACCAAGGCATTGTGGGGAGAAAGTATGAGTTCTGCTCTTTACCTCATCCCACCTGTGGGTTGTTTGTTGATGTTCTGGCTCAGGACCTTGCTGGACCTCTCCACGCGTATTCTGCCCACTAACCCATCTACAAGAATTTTTCCCATCAAAAGAAGTCACAAATTTGTCCTCTGTGAACAGGCAGACTCAGCAAACCAGTCTCTGACAAATGCAGAGAGGGGCAGGGCTGCACAGTGAGGGAGAAAGGTTTGAAACTCTTCCTTTTAATGAACTATTCATTATCTCACCACTTTACACATATTCTCAACCTTAGCAGAGACATTTGAAGTTGGACAATGTGGTGGCTTTACAGGAGCAGTGTAATGGTTGCTGAATACATTGGAGCACTAGTGAAAAAAATATGTAGGCTTTTGAAAATTTTGATGTACACGCATGCACAAACATCTTGCATGTGTGTGCACCTCCTCTTCCTTTGCACGTATTTTACTAAGGTGATGCAAGAGGGCATCGAGGGCAGAGTGAAAGTTAGGACTTCCTAGCTCCAAATCCTGTAAGCTGGATAACTAGGAATCACAGAATCACAGAATGGGCAGGGTGGGAAGGGACCTCTGAAGATCACCTAGTCCAACCTCCCTGCCGAGCAGGATCACCTAGAGCACGTTGCGCAGGATGGCATCCAGGCGGGCTTTGAATATCTCCAGAGAAGGAGACTCCACAACCTCTCTGGGCAACCTGTTCCAGTGCTCTGTCACCCTCACAGTAAAGAAGTGCCCCCTCATGTTGAGCCGGAACCTCCTGTGTTTCAGTTTGTGCCCATTGCCTCTTGTCCTGTTGCTGGGCACAACTGAAAAGAGACCGGCTGATCATTTAACGTAGTAAATGACAACATTTGTCCCACTATTTGTCCCTTTGCTATAACAAAGATATTTTTTAACTCAATGTATTCCATATTTTGATGGGGACTTTGTTCCAACCCTATTGAACGTACTGTAAAGTAGCAAGTTTTCAAGTTCTTGCTGCTTTCTTTTTAAACTCTAGAAATTCAGAAATGCTCAAATGATTAAAGTAGGTCTCATTTCCTTCTTTCTTTGCTCATGTAACTGAGTCTGTGTGATAGTCTGCCCTAGGAAAAGGGAGAGCAAATGACATAGACCTGTCATGGCTACATTTACTTCATATCACTAATAATAATAAAATTGACACGAGGGCAGGAAGAATCTGACTAAACAGGTGAGTTTGTTGGGAGGAAGGAGTTATTGACTAAATATAACCATATGCTTTACATGCGAGTAAAAATGAGCGTCTTGCTTGCATTCATGTCAGGCACAATGCTTTTTGGAAGCTCTAATGTCACTCTCTAATTTTCCATATGGTAGTTTGTAGCCTTCCCAATTTGGTTGTCAGATGAGTATCTTGTGAAGTGCAACATTATATTAAAATATGATTTTAATATGCCTCCATCCAGAGGAAGGTAGCAGCAGCAAGCAGTTTCTGCCACTTGTATAGAATGTTTATTGGAAGATGAACTGAATGTCAATGGAAAAAATAGCTTTTTATTCTTCCCCCTTAAGCTAAATAGGGATGCTTATGCCCAGCAGGTAAAATTTAAGGCTTTGGAACTGTAAAAGCTCTGATAAAAGACTTATGTGGTCTCTTCTCTGTAGTATAACTAAAAAAAAAAAAGACCAGCTGTGGTGACTTCTCTGTGTGGTCATTGAATAAAGAAATACTACAGATACATGATTTCAAGATGTAATCTTGTTTTCCCAACCTCTTCCAACATTCCTTTCAAGTTCAGTAGGTGCCTATTCCAGCACTGAACTATTTTGGATCAGTTCTTTCACTGCATGCCACAAAAAAGCCCTGTCAAAGGTCATTTTTATTCTGTTTGATGCTGCATCCTCAAGAAAGAAAATAAGCAGACAGCCAGACAAAAGAGAAAAACCATCCTGCAGTGAGATGACTGAATTCCAGATAGTTCTTGGAAGCTCTCCAACCTGATTGAGGTCAAAGGAGTTTCTCAGAAGCTTTTTAAACAGTTTTCCTTCTTTGCTGGCCACTGCTCTTGTCTTTGTGGAAAATTAATTACAGTTTTATTCACTTTCGTGTGACACTCAATGGACAGAGTCCCCTTGAGTGCAAACTTATGGAAACTTCACATTGAAAATCAAAGAAAGTTCTGCCATTTCTTTAAGTGGGGGCAGAGTTTCAGCCCAATGTATTTTCAGTTCACATAAGATCTGTGGAAAATATCAGCTGTACTCGATGGGGAGGTGTTTTAGAAGGGTAATGTACCTTTCCTTTTTACAGTTTTGCCCTGTTCTCACTAGACAATTTGCTCTTGTATCAACTGTCCTTTGAGCTGGAGTTGGATTTTTTTCATTCTTGCTATCTGATCACTCTTTGGAAGCTCCGGTTTATTTAACATGCCATTTATCAAAGTTGTGGCTGTTTTTACATTCTGATCCTGAGTATTAAACAGAATTATCTGCAGTTAATTATGTGATAAGGTTTTAACTCCACGGAGACTTTTTCAAATGTCAAGATAAATTTTTGACACCGTGGTTTTATGGTCTAATGGTGTTTCCATAACCTTGAGATAAAATCAGTCCTTGCTTTTTTTTCATTCTTCAGCCTTTACTTACATATGTGAGGAGATGGCCTGGAGTCCTGTGAGACATTTAATGGATGAGGGATAAAGAATTAATTTTTTTTGTATGCACTTATGGTTCTTTTCATATTAACAGACAGAACCACATAAACTTCTTAAGGTGTTGAATGAAATCTGTACCTAGCATGTTGACTGTAAAACTGAGAGTGACTCCACTGAGTGAAATCAAGCGTAAGACAACTCTTATTTTTGGGACCAAATTGGTTCCTTGCATAGAATAACATCTACTTGTACTATGTCACAATTGACTCTTTATGAACATTTTGAAAGTGTCTGAAAACTTTTGTCAAGTAATAAGAAAAAGAAGAGATTCTGGTGTTAGATAAAAATGGTAGCCTTTTTTAAAAGATCTTGTAATTTGAGATCCTCACATTTATGAAAACGGTAAGGTAGATGCAACCTCTGTCCTGAAATAACAGTAAGGTAAAATCCAGCCACATTTGATGAACTGCCACGCGGCAGACTTCTAGAGCAGTTTAGTAATCTTAAAACAGAATTTTGTTGGAAAAAAGGGGTTTCTAAAGGATGTTTTGATGAACCACTTGATAATAAACTTTTGAGAAAAGGACAGCTGGACTGAAGGTACTTGGGAACCCCATAAAGCAATCTCCCTAATCTTTTTGTTGTACAAAAACTTCTAATGTGTAGGTAACTTTCTGGACAGTACCTTAACTGTGTGGGGGGTGATAGCGGATTAGAGGGAGAATTTTTATCTTTCTGAAAATTTTAACCTTTCTAGCAGTTCTAATCTTGCCCCTTTTTTTCTTACAAGCAGATTCTACCTTGAAAGTAGGTGTGTTCCTTTCATTCAGCTCACTGGGGAGGTCACATGTCTGCATACATGTCAGCTGAATATGCCTCTCTATGCATGTGATGTGCTGCCAACCACTCTCTTCTCAGGTGTTGTGCTATTCATTCCTTTTCAAGTCAATTTAGAATTGACACAAATGAATGACTGAGTAACAACGGGTCTACATAAGGGCAGACACAGAAGTCTAGGGTAGGATGGAAAAGAAAATCAGTGTCCATTTACATTGGAAACATATGCATCTTCTGTGTGGCAGACTAGTTTTTTCCACCTCAGTTTTTTGAGATTAGTGAAGTTGAAATTGAAGAAGAGATAAAAGTGTCATGGTGTATGTTAGTCTCTGTGTACCCATGGTTAGTTTTAACCAAAAGACCTGTTGTATGTTTAGACTGTTGGTGTGATTGATTTTATATTTAACTTCATAAGAAGTAAAGAGGTTACTGTAAAATGTAGAGGTACATCTCTCAAGAGACAAAGTGCCCTGCTGTCTTCAAAATGTGTTGGTTTATTCATCCTATCAAAGTTTAAACTTATTTTATTTGTACATTTAAGTTTTCAGTACTTAATTTTTATTCTACTCAATGTTTTTGAAAGAGTTTAGTTTCAACATAAAGAGTATTACTACCATTTAAGAAAATCTTCTCATTAAGGGGGTTTTGGTATGTAATTTGTGTGAAGAAAGTTGAAGGAAATACTGGGATAAAATTAAGAGTAAAGTCATGAGTAAGTGAAGAGTTGTTAAAGGGAAATGTGTGGGTTCCTTTCTGATGCCAAGTTTGCTAATCTAATTAACACTAGATGCACTTGTTTAGCTTCCCTATGGTTAGGAGGTCATGGAGTTCTTTTTCTGGAGATGATAAAAGCAAGTGCATGTTTATCCATCTTTTGCTCTTTGTGTAATTCACATCTGTTGTACATTGCTACTGTCTCATGCAAAACTGTGGGCTTATGGTAAACTGGGGACCAGTCCAGTGCCAAAAAATTTATTTTTAGGTGTGGCTCAGGTAACTATTTTTGCAAAAGCCTTTTCATTTTGTTAATTCTTTTTTCATATAATTTCTAATGTCATGTAATTTCCAGAATTTTACCTGAAACAACATTGGTTAAGCTTAGACACTCAACATGCAATTACATTTATTTCAATCTTCTTGACTCTTTCTTACTTTAGTTTTTTTGAGTTGGAGTGGTATGTTCCAGCTCAATGAACTGTATCAAAATCTCTTTCTCTGACTATTGTCATCTTAAGCCTATTATGTGAGATTTGTGATTAGCTTTCAATCTGAAGTGCTACTGATTTAGAGTTTTTGTTGGTTAAGTTTTGTTTGGTGGGAATACGGGCATGGTGTGTCCTCTCCCCTCTTCTGTGTGTGTAGTTTTAAGCCATTGAAAGCTTCCCACTTACAGCTGCTAAGAACTACCTTTTGATCATCAGAAATGTTGTGCTTAGTTACAGCCCAAATAATTTCAGGAGAATTTTTCTGTAATCTTCTTCCAGTGTATCCCACCAGGGCATAACAAAATTCATTCTGGCAGACCTTCATATTTGTTTTCAGAGGACATGAATTATCACTTTCCTAATATTTACTGTTGTTTCTGAGGAGCTCTTATGTATTAAGATGAGAGTAAGCTAAGGTCAGTTTCTGCTTTTGCAGTACATAAAACCAAAGGAAATAGGAAACGCTAAAGCTTAGGAGAAAGCTAAGCACCTTTTCGTGCAGCATAGCTAACAGCGAAGGTTTATTTGAATATTAGATTTTATTGCTTACACACTTTGACTTCAGTATTTTAAACTCACTTTTTGTGGTGATCCAGCAACTGAGACGTGGGAAGTGTTCTGTTGCCACAGGTGCTCCATGCCAGAACCGCTCACTTAGGTTATTTGGGCAGCATTGCAGAAGCCTGGATGAGCCGGTGTCAGCTGATGACAGAGCTGTTCAACTCCTGGACTAGAGTTGAAAGGAGGACAGGACTATAAAAGTCTGTAATATAGACTCATATTTGGCACAGCTTTCACCGTGCATTTTAGTTCATTTGGGGAAGGATGACATCTCATAACTATAGGTAGGGAAGGAAAGAAAGGAGGTCGTTTAGTAGCGAGAAAATGTAGGGAAGGTCTTCGGGCTACTTAACAATTCCTTGACTTGGTCTGCGAGATCACAGTGTTGTCTGCTTGGTTATCCCTTGTTCTCCCATCAATTCAGCTACTATTGAAAGAGTAGGAGTAAGCAGAAAATCTGCAGTTGACCTTCCATTTTTTCATTTGTCTCTGCCTATGATTTTGGCTTGTTCATTATAAGGCAATAATGCTTTATGCTTGCATGGTACTTCCAATAAGGCTCAAGAAGAACTTGAAGATGATCTAGCAATGAATCTTTCTAGTTTTCTTGAGTAGCAGCATAATAGCATTTCTAAGGAAGAAGTCTAATAGGGAAAGGTATGTAGCTGTCTTTTCAGAAGAGGCCTGTAAAGCAATCAGAACCAAGTCCCATCTCACCTGCAGCACAGGTTGTGCTGCCTGTTTTCGGTGTCGCACTGAGTAAGCACAAAGACAACTGGAACAGGAACAGCTGTAAATAAGAGCCTACATCTTAGGCTGTATCTTTGTAATGTTGCAGAAATAGTTCCATACAGCTGCTAAGATCGTCACAAAGTTTGGTTACAGTAGGTATTCTTTCTTTAACTCAGGATTGCAGAGGAAGTGGAATCCACCATGCACCAGCTTCATCAGCAATGGTGTAAATAAAAATTAAAGAAAAGACAGTAAAAATGTGAATAAAATAGGAAGAAGTGTTACAACAGTGCTCCAGAATGAGGACGATAAACAGCCTGAGAACACTTCTCTCTCTCTCTACTTCACCAAATAAAAATCACATCTTTACAGGAGGTGATTTTTGTCTAACGTGTTTTGTCAGACTTAATTATTTCCTGTTATTTCCTTATTGAGTTATGATTGGGGGACATAATTTTCCATAGCAATTATCTTAATTTTTAGTCACAGTAGTTACCTTTGAGAGCAATAGGATATTGTACCAGAACATGAAACAAGGTTTTAACCATCCTATCTGATTTGAAATTAGAGCAACATGGTTACAATTAAAATATTAGCTTTCGCTAACAAAGCTTGTTGCAGTGAAAGTAAGACCATAAGATTACAATACTTCAAACTGAGCTTGTGGTATAATTTGGGTTCCCTCATCTAACTGCTGAGTGCACCTTCAGTTTTATAAACTGTGTCTAGGATAACAAACACCAGGTGTAGAAAGCAGGGTAGAAGAATTATGCTACATGGAGTGGCTAGGCAGAATTTGTAATAACTAGGTTGTGTATGGTAGAAGAGAAAGCTTTGTTCTTTAGGGGTGGGGGTAGGGAAGAGAAAAGACTTTTTTTAAGGAGGTTTATTCAGCTCTGATTGGAAAGCATAAGCTTCTACAAAAGTTACTGTCTTGCATGGACGCTGGGGAAAAAAAGGTATGTACACGTCTTGTTCAGTTGACTACTTTTTCTTATACTCAAGTCAGAAGTAATAAAAGAGAAAAGAGTCCGGAGAATAAAATGACAAGATAGAATAGGCTATTTTGCATTTCTCTATCTTTTTTTTTGTGCTTTTTTTTGCTCTTTTTTTTTTCCCCCTCCCTCTGATTTAGGTCTAGAGCTGTGATAGTGCTCTTCAGAACTGAAAAGGTTCCAGGTGGCCAGGGACTTAATTACCATTACTTTGCCTAATTCTGCTCAAAGCATATTCACAAAACACGGTGCTTAAAAAGTTAATGGTCCCTGACATGTGATATACATCAGTCTCTTTTCTGGCACCTTTATGGAAGTGACCTGGAAACAGGAAGGATAAAAAACGCTGTAATGGTTGTGGCAATTGGAGTACATGTAAAAAATATGTGGGGTGAGGCACCATCCATGTTTAGGAAAGGCCAACATGAACGAGGTCATGGAGACGTTTAGTAAAGATTTGAGTAGTAAATGAAAAACATTTACATCCTCTATCAGCAATTTTAAAAGTCTTTAATTGGGGAGAATAAGCCTGATAACGGCTTGTAAAGCTGTTGGTAACAAACTGTTCCATCCTTGTCTTTAGGATGACCTGCAGTGGGGTTGCTTAAAGCTTTTTTGCTTGTTTGTTTTGGCTGTGAGCAAAGCTAGAATTCTGTGTGGTGGAACTATTAATCATTTCTGAGACTTGTTTAACATCTCTAAAAGATGAAAGGCTAAAAATTAATTTCCTTCCAGAATGGTGTTGGAGTAGATTGATAGTCTGTTAAAAAATACCGTGCTCTTTGAATATATGATTGGGAGCCAAGAATTTGTGGTGTTGCTGTTGACTTGCTGTTATCTCAGCTGCTTCAGAGTCCCTGTGAAAATGAGGGTAACTTTGTCAACGGTATGCTAGAGAACTAAATAACTGTTACAGTCTAAGAATCGACAGAAGGTGAGACATTCTGTCCCATGCAGGCATTTCAGAGGGTGTCAACTAAAAGATACCTACCTACATGATATTCAGTCCTAGTAAGTCTGTTCTCCCCTACCCACCAATATGTGAAAATAGCAATATATGTATGCGTGTGTATGTTATTATTTTATTAACTCTAGTTGTGATGAGCTTTTTTTGTGAGTGCTGTTTCATCAAAACCACTCCTTAGAAGTTATTTGGGTACACAGCATGGATTAGTTCAAACATTTCTCATGCTGTGTGGATATCAATTTACAATTGTTGAAAACACTACACCATCTTCGTATTAATGGAGGAGGAATTTGGTTTGGAAATAAGATGGAGAAGGAAGCAATAGTCATACTGGGTCAGAACTGCAGTGTAATTGATCCCCTATCCTGTATTTTAGTATGGGTGAGCTGCAATCACAAAGTGGTTGTAGCACTGATAATACTGTGAACTGGCTTGAGATCACTTAGCGTGTACCATAGCAACCTGCATCTGATGAAGGCTAATTTAGACAGTTTCTTGGCACAACAGTGGGTATAGGTATTCTTTAACAGCGGTTGGCATCAGATTCTTGGGAGCAAAGTGCAAGAACTCTGCAATCAGCAGGCTGATGATTTGTTATAGCTTTCCTCCTTGCATCTCCATGCATACACACCCTAGAAGTTCCAATGCTGTTCTCAGGTAATTAGATGTTCATTTCTACAAAATGAAACATGAAGCTTCCAACATTTTTTTTAGTATTGACCTTAAACGAGGAGTTTTACTTTATGGTAAGAAGGAACTTTTTTTTTTTTCCCTTTTTCTCCTCCCCAAACAGTTCTGTCACGCAAAAAACTGATTCTCCAGTTTACAGCAGCTGTCCCACACTGTTCCTGTTAGCTGCTGCATGTTGAAAAGATGAGTTTTCAGAGCTCTGTCTACAACAGTTTTGGAAACTTCTGAGGCTTAATCCTTTTGAATTTTTTTTCTTTCGTGAAAGGCTGAGCAACTAAATTTCTCATCGCATTATATGGAATCAAATGCCTGATGCAGAAAGACTTTCAAGGTTTAGTTTTTACAATTACTTCTGTATGGCATACTCAAAACTTTGTGTCTTCAGTTCTGCTTTATTGTTGATTATGTAATTGTAGCTGTCAAATTTTGACATCATGAATCTCTGTCTCTATGCATATACAGGTATAAGGCTCAGAAGTAATGCTGATATGCATCTGTATTTTGACTGGCAGAGTCAGAGTCAGGATTATTTCCTTTAGGAGCTCATCTTCACCTTAGAGATTTTAATTTGTTTTTTTCATACCCACCCCTTTCCTCTTGATTGTGTAAATATATTGGCTAGATTTTCCATCCTTATTACCATCAATTCATTGTATTTATTCTTACTTGTCCTTTGAAATTTCCTGTGCTGGTTGTGGTTTTTTTTTTGAAATTTGAAATGTGCGTGCTCTGATCTGTCCCTAATATCACAGATACTGTAGGTGATGGATTTAAACATATCTCTCTTCGGAATTTAAAGTAATGATGGGCTGTTGCTACAGCTTTTATAATCTCTTTTGGAAATGTGGGAGTATTTTTCTAGTTCCATTCCATCTCCTGTGCCACAAGAACGTTTTTCAGTCTGTCAGCGAACTTTGTCCTTTGTCTGTACTCACAAGAGTAAACTTCATCTTTTCTTCTTCCGTTACCATCCAGGCCATGGTTTCCCTCAACTTTCTGAGGAAACTGGATTGGGCACTGAGTCACTGGTGTGTATTTCTACACATCACAAGATCACTGAAATCAGAGGTGCCAGCACTTGTTGTGTAAATAGGCAGGATGCAGTTACGTGTTGCTGCTCGTATAGGTAGATACAGCGAAGTCTTAGCCTCCTGGTTTGCCACCATTCTTATGTTGTTGTGGGTGAAAAATACTTTGTGTTTGGGCCTCTAGCCTGAGAAGGTAATAAAGAGTGGAGGTAGGTGCAAAAATTGTTTGCTCTCTGTAACATTAATTTCCTCTGCTATGCAGAAATTACGTAAACTAAGTAATGCTGATGTTCTCGTTCTGTAGTCAGTTTAGCCTTACTGAATAAGCTTGTACTCAGATTAGAAAGTCTGTGTTTGAAGCAACTTGCACTGTGTTTGTGCTATCTAATCTTTTGAATAGTCGTATTTACTTTTATATTTTGCAGAGCAGTAGGTAAAAATCCATTAGCTGGCTGATAGTGAGAAACTTGTGTAGCAGCAGAGAATCACCTTCTTTTGCTTTTAATCTTCCAAATTTTTTTTTGTTTTAAACTTGAGGCAGTATCCATCATTCTGGTGATATTTTTAAATGACATGAATCTGAAATGAGCATCTTGAGAGATTTAAGTTCCCTAAATTTTATATTTAATGCTGCATGTGTTGGATGTATTTTCTTGTGTATTAAGAAGAGAGATACATCTGTAGTTTAAAGAAAAAGTTAGATATTAGCTGAAGAAATAGCTCATCTTGAGAATATAATGATAATGCCGGAATTTTTGTAGTGGATTTGGACTAATAACATATAAATCTGACAGCATTTGCTGTCTTAGTTATAAGATTATTATGTTTTTTATTCCATAACAATATATTTTTTTTAAATTAAACTATTTTTTCATACATATCAGACAATCAGCTAGTCATTTTTTGATGTAGTCTCCAGTTCATTTGATTGAAAAGCCACAAATCTGAAAATAAGGTCCAGTGGTAAAGCCTAGCCCAGTACATCACCAGTTTGCCTCCATTCTGTCAGTCTGCCAACAATGACACCCTGGACCAAAATTTGTACCATTACTGGGATGACACAACGAGATTGCTCCACAGGAGCAATTCCTGACTGATGGCAGGAATGACCAAGAGAGGAATTCAGCTTGTTGTCTTAATGTCCTTGTACTTGTTAGTTAAACATGAAGTAGTGCATTTAACCATCACTTGTAAAAAGATGATACTTGAGATGAATTAACAGCAGCTGTTGAGAATGACGGCACGATTTGTACCATCATCTTCGGCATGTGTGAACCACAAGGTAGAAAAATGAAGCAATTTAAGGTAATTATGTTAACTGTAATTTTTCTGTGTTACCTCTAACTTTACACAGTTCTCTAAAAGACCTGTTGTCTTGATGAGGGTGTTAGTGGATAAATTTCCTATTTTTATTTATTTAACTGTCCTTATTATATCTTGGCATAGCACAAAATCAGAGGATGTAAGAGCCAGGTAACAAAAAGTATTCTGTAACAGCAGGATCTTGTACAACATTAATAGTTCTTATTTGTAATACATGCATCTTCCTGGAAACAGCTGAATTTAGGTAGATTTGCTGATGTCTCACAATGACCCTTGCTGCTGCAAGTGGTATCAGTAGATAATGAGTGATGGTCTGTGTTACGGTGTCAGGAAGACAAAAGCAAACCTGCATGTGGCTACAAGATCAGGGAGATAACTTCTCCATAACCGCACAAATTGTGTAAATGTGGAGAAACCATGCCAAATAAATGCAGATGTGTCTGGTGGCTCATGTATTCTAGAAAAAGTGGGGCACAGCTGACACTTCTGTGCTGTAATCCATTGGTATGGCTCTGCTGGGAGAGTGAATCAAAAGAGCTGGCAGTGTCTGGAGCTGTGGATTGCAAGGTTTTCAGTAAGAGATTTTTTGGCAAGGAAGCAGCCTGCTGTTTAGGAGAAGTGTAAGCATATGCACATCTGCTTTCCAAGCATGTTGCAGGTGTGTGTATATATTATATCTATGTATATGTGTGTGTGTGTATATATATATATTTTTGAAAGTCATTATCTGGTAATCACACCACAAATAAAATGAATGTAAATCATGCTGGCAAGCCTGCCCGTGATAAAAATAAAACAACCGCCCCATTTAGTAGGTACACAGTTGTATGATTTCTAGTAACTATTTTTGATTCCATCTAAATCTTGTAGATTCACAAGAAATTACATTTGCAAAGTTAAGTTTCTTGTCACTCCATTTCTAGATGAGAGGGATGAGGGGACTGTGGAGTCTCGTGAGAAAGGTACTGAAAAACAAGTCCAGAGATTAGGGGAGAACATGATGGTTTCCAGTTAACATCGAAAGAACATTTGAGCACCATTGTTTGCTGCCCCAGCATCTCTTGATTATCTGGGAAGAGAATACAGATATTTGAAGAAATTTAACTGAATTTGCCCAGTATGAGAAATGAACTGATGAGGGGAGGGTGGGCTGGTGGGTTTCCTACTCAATTTTCTAGTTTATCATAGTGTTGTGTTGTATTAGCTATTTTACTAATCTGCGTTAGTAGATATATCTGTGCATATAAGGGGAAGTGGGAAGCTGTGAATGTATGCTACAGTATGTTTTTAATCACTCTGTCGTGCTGATACACATTTCATGAGAGTTTTATTGTCAGTGTGAAATTGGAGAATTTCCCTGGGCTACATTTTTGCTTTACAGGGATGGAGGGGAGAGATGGTCAATACGCAGAAATAAGATCAGGCTTGTTGGATCAAGCAAACATAACAGTAATTTGTGTTTATATGGTGCCTGCCTCCCAAGCTGTTTAACTCTTCACCTTTCCCAGTCAGCTTTCCAAGGTATGAAGGCTTGGTAGGGTTGTCATTCCATCACAAATGATATTTAGTTCAGCTAGGATTAAGTGGGGAATGCTAGATTGTCTGAAGATAGTTCTGTAATTAGTATTGTTAGGGATGAGGAATCTCCATGGGTCTCATTTAATGGCTTGTTTCCATGTCGTAGTAATATGTAATAACACGTGTGGCTGCAGTTTGGCAAGTTTTCTCCTGGTGTCCAATCTTTTGAGTGGTTATTTGTTGTAAGTCTCCTGCCATTTCAGTGGGGAGTTGTTAATTGTCATACTCCTTTACAGCAGAAAAAGGAACAACTCTTTTAGACCAATAAAATTTTCTCCATCCACCTTAACCTGTCACTATAGTGCTGCTAACAAAACACCCCATCGCTCAGCAGGTGAGAAGCCCTGAGTATATGAATGCTCTTCCCAGTCTTTAGAATCAAAATTGCACAGAGTGTCTGGAGGAAGTTCCAGGGAAAGGGTGGGCGGCTGTTCTAGCTCAAGCAAGCAAATGACATTGATTAAATACATGGAAGGATAAACAGTGGAATTTAGAATAATGAGGTACAATGGCTGTGATTTATTGTTCCAAGTAAAGCTGGGTTCTTGGAAAAAAGATACAGTAAAAGGTCTGACCCTGGGATCCTACAAAGTTCATTTGGTCTTTTTAAAAACTGTAACTGGCTTTGTTTAAATAGTCATTCTTGCTGGTCTCCCAGTAACACTGATTTTATAGCAAGATCTACATGGAAAGAAAAACAATGTATCTTTATATCCACAGTGCCTAAAAGATTTTTAAAGCTCAAAGATAGCTTTGCTTAGTGATGTTTATCTATTGTTCTGGCCCGGATTACAGGCAAGCTTGCAATTCCAGTTGATTTACTTTCTCTGAATTTTGAGGGATAGGGGTGATCTCTGCAACTTCTGTTTTTGCCCATGCTTCCAAAAATTTTACGCTAGGAAGGCTGACCTCAGCAGACAGGGTTATACCTGTACAGGCTTTCTCCTCCTTAGGGATCGGGCAACCCTTTCTTGACAGAAGGCAAGCAAGAGGGGCTCCCACCAATGGTAATACACTATGAGCATCTTCAGGAAGTCTCCAAACTTTGACTAGGGTTCAGAATCTGTCCTCCCTGAGGTGGGCCCTCAAGTCTTATGTGCCAAAGCATGTTGTTCTGCCGTCTGCTCCACGCTTCACCACTGAGGCTCATTCGTTTCCTTCAATTACAGTGTAAGATTTATTTTCTCATACCCCATGTGCTCAGTGTGGACATATGGGTGGGGAGTCCACTGATGCCTCCCATGTGGGGTCTTGGAGGAGGTGCTGCTCTGCAGCTGGAGGGCTGTCCTGCTGGAAGGCACAACTTCCAGCCACAGCTGGGCTCCCGGGACCTTGCCCTGCTGTGTGCTCCCATGTCCCAGGACCCTGTGTCGGGGCACATATGTGCCATTTGATTTGAGCATCCGTTCCCACTGTGTGGCCTTATGTTGAACCTTGCGTGTTTAGGTTCCAGTAGCTTGAGTTTCAGTCACTGGGTGTCCCATCGTTGATTTAATCAGATCAGGGACAATATCTGTATGCACTCAGTGCTGCTCAGGGACAAACGGAACTGAACTTGAACTTTTCCCACCCTGATTTTTTGTCAGAAGCTGCCTGGCTCCTCTCACATGTCGTTCTGTCTTGATAAGTAGATCTTCCTGTGCATCCCTGTGGTGGTTTTACCCA
>VXAL01015720.1:0-98347 GCA_013399475.1 Chauna torquata
CTATGATTCTATGATTCAAGGAAATAATACATAAATTCCAACTGAAAGATACTGATGCCCGTGGGCATATAACAAACTGAAATTCAGTAAAAGTAAAATTTAATTTTCTGTGGCTAGCTCCTCAGCTAGCATAAATCCTCATAACTCCTTTAAAGAAAACAGATTGAGTTATATACTTCACTTGAGCATATGGGCCAACTTTGACAGCACTCCTCCATGCACATCAAAAGAGGCTCCACCCTCTGACTCTCAGGACTTGCACCACTGTTTCTGCAAGCAGGATTTGTCCCAAAGCATCCATGAAAATGGGAACTACAGCTTCTGAAATCAGACTTGGAAACTTATTGTTTCAACTTATTGATGGCAATGATTTACTGCAGCAGCTTTGCTCCTGACTGAAATAATGTTATACTAGATAAGAAACAGTAGAATTGGAAATAGTTTTTGGGTATAGACTTATTCACCAGTATATGGATAATATAAAAATTAACAGTATGACTCACATAAAAATTAATAGTCTTATCACTTTGTAAAATAATAAGATCTTTAAAACATAAAAAATGACAACTAAAATTTGCATTTCTTTGCTCTGAAGACCCACACTATGTATCTTGCTACTTTTCTGACAAGGCTTCGTAGTGCTGAATGAAATGGACTCTGAAAACTCAGCCTGAGTCCAGAAAGTAAAACAAACAAAAGCTGGCACGCAGCACACGAATCATTTTTCTCCCATGTAAATACCAGATTATTTAAGCCCTGTCTGGGGCAAGAGGCAGGCAGCCCGAGTGCCTCAATTGGCAGCTGGAGGCTGGACCCCCTCTCTCAGACGTGGGATCTGAGCCTCAGAAAACCTTTGCTGGCATGCTCTTCTCCGGGTTATGGGTTTTCCTGTCCAAAATTCCCATCCCCTCTCCCCCTGCTCCTGCTCTGCCTGTTGGGGTATTGGAATCTTGCAGGGTGCTTCATGCTTTGGGGATTTCTTTAGGCATGGCTCTGAATCAGTCAACACCTTTAGAAGAACGAGATAGCTGAGTGGAAATGCATTGCTGTTGGGAGTATTTTTCGGTTTTGAACAGGCGAATTGGAGTTTGGAGGGAAGGCGATAAAATATTAAATGATATTAATGAATTTTCCTGCAGGAAGAAGTGAAATTCTTCTTCAGAAAGCATTGCAGACTACATGTAATGGTGGCAATGCTGCTCAAGTGAACAGCACTAACAGCCAGATTTTGCTCAACTTCTATAACTGCTGAAAAGTGAGCACCAAGTTGTCTTAATTTTTACAAAAGTGATTAATACTCTTCTGCCACTGCAACAAATTGCACTTAATCTACTTGAATTTACCTGTGTATATATATTTTCTGTGATGTTTTCTTTTTGGTGCAGCAATTGGGAAATAATTTTGACCTTGAATTTTTATTTTAGGACATAAAAAATATAATGACAGAGAAATCTTTTCTCTTTAATTTATGCTTTTGGGAAATGGTACACAATTCTGTGAATATTAAACAAGAGTATATATATAGTATTTAGGGAAAGATACATACAGTATGTTGAGCAAAAATCATGTCAGAAATGTTCCAGTGAACATATGTCACAAATTTACTTATTTGGAGGATGTTTTACACTGACAAGCCAACAGCTGCTTTATTTTGTTTCAGGGACCTCTGCCCAAACACTCAGTTTCACTCCTATATTTAGTGGTACTTGAAAATTTGTCCTGATGGTAACCAACTTTCTACTTCCAGATTGATTTTTTTATAAAAGGAAAAAGTAAAGTCAAGGAAATTCTCTACAGCTACAGTATATTCATTCCAGTCTTTGAGAAAGAAGAATCAGTGAAATTATGAATCAGAAATGTATGTAAAAATTTGTAAATAAGTACTTATTATAACTCATTTTGTTAGCAAATAATTTGGATTTAAAATCATTTCTTGCAAGCAACCCTTGTAATGTTAAAGTAATTTCAACTGAAATAAAAAAATATATATATTGCATGGACTTATCCAGAGGAACACATTTTAATCTGGTAGCAAATATTAACACTGACACCCTTTAGTTTCCTATTTTGGGGCATTGCTTAGGACTGTTTTCCCCTTTTGTGGTGCTCTTCTGTACCTACACACGCACACACAAATTCATTTCAGTGTAGCTAGAATTACACAGCCATGCTATCAAAAAAAAGGATTGTATCTGTAGTTAGTTTATTCCAGCTGTGCTCTTCCCGCTGCAGCTTATCTCTTTTGCTGGAATGAGCTTAAACCGATAAAGTATAACTCCATCTACACTGGGCTCCTCAACTACCTCAACTGGTATGACTGTAAATCACAGACCAGAGCTTTGCATACTCCTAAAGGATATAGATTTGATGGCAGAAATTTATACAGTGGCCTTTTTGAAGTGGGGCCAGTATTGACAGCTAGGACAGAGCACATTAGTTACAAGTGAGGAGCTGCCACTGGTGGCAGGGTTTCTTGTGGGTCCTCACAGTGGGCAGCCAGAGCATGGCCAGAAATTTTGGATGTGTGCTGCTTAACAGTTACATCAGTGACTTGGAGAGAAAACCTTAAAAGCGTGGCAAATCTGGTTTCCAGGTGGCCCAAAGGCTGACAAGGCAGTAGATAATAGGGAGGACGGAGCAGTCCCTGGTGTGATCTGGATGGCTTCACAGACCGGGTGCAGAAGTTGTTTTCTGGTGCAGCCAGAGCGACAGCAGGGCAGGGCGAAGCAATGGGATTGCCAGTGGGGATACAATGAAGCATCACCTCTAGGAGGGATTCTTCTTCTGTGGAAGCTGTCCCGTTGTTCTTCCTCTGGCCAGATAATTTACACCGATTTGCCCAGTGAAACTGTCAACCTTCCCCTTCCAAAACTCATGTGACACATAACTCGTACTTGCTGCTTGCAAAAACTATTTCAACTCCTTCCAAATATATCTTATTTATCCCTCTGTGTACTACTTCTGCTTGTACTGATCCTTTCATTAGTTTTCATCTACTTGTTATGAACAGCACTGACATTTTAAACAGGGAAGGAGTATTGTTTCTCTGTATCATACACACTGTATGATATCTTTTTATTGTATCCCTTCTAGCTATCTCTTTTATGAAAGGAAGAACTCTAAAAAATACAGTCTCTTCTGGCATAAAGTCTTTTGATATCTCTGCTTATCCTAGCCACACTCTCACAGCATCTTTTCTAGTTGTCTGTAGGAGATCTTGGATTCCCTGCTATGACCTTCACAGTCACACTAAAAGTAGTTTTGATGAGTTTTGGAGAACCTGTTGCCGAGCTCTCCTACCTGGAGGACTTTCCTGCTATGGAAAACCTGGAAAAGGCAGCCAGTAGCATAGAGGAATGAAAGAATATGAAGATTTCTAGAGAGAGATTTTCTCTAGAGATCATCAAATATTAGGAAAACGAGACAAACTGGTAATAGGAAGGATAATCCAAAACTCTTTAGAAATTCCCATTGACAGAGATAAGATGCTTTACTTTCTCTAGCCCTTATGTTTTGGTGTGATTTCAAGGAGATTTGCTCAATCAGAAGGACTCTGTGCCTCTGTGCTGTTCCCCACTTCCTGACTCGTACTTTCTCACTGGAATGGAGGCCATACGTTGACATCTTAAAGGGTTGGAAGAAATAAATCAAGATGATGATGCCAGTGTTTGCACTTACCAAGACAAGTTGATTTAATGCTATCTCATTTCCTTCTAACTTGCATTTTATTCCAAACTTGTTTAGTGTGAAGAGACTATGAAACTGTTCCAGAATCATCCAAAATGGAAATTGTGACAGATGGCAATTAAAAAAAAAAAAAAATCCATAATGGCTTCTATATTTTTTATACTATTAGGGCAAGGTTATTGCTACAGTTATGATCTTAAGCTCTGTTTTATTTTTATACCTATGATACTAGTTAACATTGCCTTTTTCTAGCCAGCTGCCTTTACTGAATTAAATGTCTGTAACAGCTTCGTGCAGCCAATTGGTGGAACAAATAATACATTTATTGCTCCAAACTGCTGGTTTAAAATCCAAAAGGGAAATAAACAGAAGTTCCTATAATACCAAGGCAAAACACCTGCAGAAGAGGTGTCAAAGAAAAGGAAACACAGCTTTGAAAAGCAAATTGAACCAATGGATTTACACCTATTAGGTCAGCAGTGGGGACTGGTGGGCAGCAGCCTGAGACCGTCTGTCAAAAAATCTGTGAGCAAAAAGGTTTTTGAAACATCAGAATATGCTTATCAGACTATGTTTTTTTTTTTTTCCCCCAAGAGAAAGTATATCTTTTCAAATATTTGCTTTTTGAATAAAACTCTTATTTTTAGTTGAAAAGAAGCCTTGGTACATTTATGAGTAACATCAAAGGTGTTTGTACATTCAGACTGACTGATTTCTCATAAGTTGAATTATTTGACTTGCTTTTCAATTACAAGGTGATCCCTTTTGGTTAATTTATTAAATTTTTAAAAATGCAAATATGATATATGGTTTTCAGAGGCTGACAAAAATATTAATCTTTAAATAATTTATTTTTAAGTGAGACCACCACATGCCGTATTTACAAGTATCCTCAGCGCAGTCATAAACTTTTCATAAGCCAGATCCAGACGTTTTACCTATTCCACTCTGTTAATGTAGGACAAGTTATCTATTTCATGCAACAGAAGGATAGTGCTGCTTAGAGCAGTCTGAAATTTCATATGTGAAATATTTTTAGGACAGGTAAAATAAGGGAGAATCACTTGTTACATGAAGCAAAGATATAGCTACACTGGATAGAAATCCCCGTTCAACAGATTTGATGGGGCTCGGTTCTGTGGTAGGGCATTTCATGTAGGTTATTATGGACACCACAGATAATGGAACTACTGCAAACTGCACACACAAATATGGGAAGTTTCTTCTAATTTCAAAGGAAGTATATCACCATGAAGAAATGTAACTCAAGGGCATATTTCAATCAAGAGGAGACCACTGGCAGCAGGAGCCCCAACTTTGCCCAGGGAAGTGGTGAAGTCCCCATTCCTGGAGCCATTTAAGAGATGTGTGGACGTGGCACTACAGGACATGGTTTAGTGATGGGACTCAGTAGGTCATGTTGGTGGTTAGACTTGATGATCTTGAAGGTTTTTTCAAACCTATGATTCTATGATTTCCATGATTCTATGAAATGCTCCCCAGTGTCCCAGCACCGTCAGCGGTTCATTGTCCTAAAGTTGCTGGCACTGGCCCTGCACCATGGGGGCCTGTACCAACCCCTGTTAAGCAGCAGGCAGGTTTAATCCTAATATTGCAGTGGTCTCTACAGTCCCAGATAAGTTTTGCTCTCTTTGTAAGCTACACATTTTCCTAGCTGAAATTCACTGCTGATTTTAAAGAAGTGATAGGAAAAAGCTGCTTGAAGAGCTATGTTGTGGTGTAGAATCAATTAATCCCTTCAGATGATTTTCTTCCAAAGAGCATTGCTCAGCCCAGATTTTAATTTCTGTTCAGCAGCTCCTAATAGCTAAACTGCCAGCAGAATTGCCTTTTTGAAAGAAGTAGCAACCCCATAAACTAATGATATGTTTTTAAGAACACACTAATATTGAAACATTAAATAGTAATACCAGTAATTGGTTTGTTCCTTTAGCTAAGGGAAAATAAATCAAATTTCATTGTGTCACCTCTAACCACTTTTAGCTTTTTCCATAAGCAGTTGAACAAAATGCTTAGCACTTGTCTGATATACTCCAGGTGTGATTATATTAGAAATAGAGCACTAATAGTAATAAAACACGTAACTTTAAGTGCAGATCTCTACATATACTCAAGATGGGAAAGCAGAACTATCATTCTAGCTAGATCACCTTTTGTTTTATCTCAGAATAAGTGAACATATGGTGAATTAGTATACTACTCTTCTCACCTACTTTTATTATTAAAAAAATAAACATTTATTCCAAGTCAGCAGCCTAGGCTTTCTGTCATTCATGTACCAGCTTTCTCTGTAGTCATGGGGAAAGGTAAGCACCCTCAGTGTGTCATTTTTGGGTATACTTTAGATATATCACTGGCCTTTAGAGGTGCCTAACTCTTTCACTTGGTTACGGAGAAGACTCATACAGGTGGTTCCAGCTGCACACCTAAGTTGTAGGTGGCTGAAGTTCGGTCAGATGGATCCCAGCCTTAGCAGAAGCTTCTTCCGTATTGTGCTGAGGTCCTGCACCGCATCTCACCGCTCAATATCACTGGTATGGTGCACCAAGTGCAAGATTCTTGGTGTTGAACATACCTATCAAATATCAAAATTGCCCTAATACCTCCTGCCATCCCTGCATTAGGGCAAAAATTGCATATTTAAATAATATGTTTGTGTTAGCAAGTATCTATTTAGGTCCATCCACTTTTTCAAGTGGAATATTTTCCTCTTGTTATGAAAAAAACAGTCCATTAGCTTCTCAAAATGTTGTTATAGGCTAGCTAGTGGGTCAGAACCTGGTCCTGTCTTTGCTGCTGGAAGTTGATGGTTTCACAGAACCCAACTCTCCTTGCTGCTGCCCTCATAAAGCATGGGGTAACCAGAGAAGACGAAGATCTGCTGCTGCTGCAAGCAGAGTCCTGCCCAGCACTTCAACAACTCACTCTTCAGCAGTAATTAGCTCTGGCTCTTACATTAACAACATTCCTTTTTGTTGTGTGTACTTCCATCTCTATGGATGGAAGAGCAAAATGGACCTGTTGAAACCATTCCACCTCTGTTCACGAGGTGTAATCTTTACTTCTGCTGTAGGGGATGCTCTCCAAGCAGTGAAAAATCTGGAAGGAAACTGGGAATGTGGAGTGGACAAGAGTTTCAAAAGCTCTCGGCATGTGATGGCTTCTGTGCAGTCACCCGAGGGCAGATCCGAAAACTGCCCTGCTCTCTGTTAGGCGCTTGCAGGGCCAAGAGAGCTTTCAGACAGACATGAACCCAGAACCCTGGGTTAAACACAATTTTGGTAACTGCTCTCAGAAACCAGGTCACCAGCACTTATAAACAATTCTAAGGTTCTCGTGGCTGTAAAGAGAGGTAAAATATAATTAACACTAAAAAAACCCTCAAGAGCAGGGGAAAAAAAACAGCTTGCAGGTGCATTTTTACAAATTATACTGGCTTAGGAATTGCTCCTAATATTACCGTGAGAAATACTGCTGGAAACCAGCAGTATAGTTCAAAACTGAGCAAACTTGTGATTCCTGCTATTATTACGTGCTTTCTTCAATAACTCATTGCATGGTTCTCTTTCATTTGGTGAATTTCTCTCACATGCAGTAATTCAAAAGACAATGAAATACCTTCTGAAAAGAGAGAGGCCCAAACCATTCATTCCTTACTCCCCTTGGTTCAGGGAGCGCAGCAGTGGAGATGAGTGTTGCAGCATGTGTGATGAGAACAGTTTCATGATGCCTGCAGCTGCTGACAAGAGATTGCTGTGCTGTGGTGTAAGGACAAATCACACTCAATCAAGCACAGTTTGAAGGAGACTTTGGAGATGATTCCTTCTGAAAAGATGTCTTAATCAATTGATAGAGCAGAAATGCGGTGAAACTCGTCAAGCCCGTCTGTCAGCATAAATGAACGCACATATCAGTGACTGCACTTCATGCTCAGCTATGCCTCTACGCTGACCCGGTCAAGCTACTCATATGTCCACATGGAGTCACTGGAACCAGAAATAACTTCAGTAAACGGACATTCATTTCAATGTCTCTACTGTGTTAGGTTTATAGCAAGAAATTAAGAGTAGTCTAACATTTACAAAGCATTGCATTTTTCTTTCCATATTTACGGATCTTTCAACATCTTTCTATGTCTTTTTGCCTCTGATTTAATCCATTCCTCTCTTTCCTCTCCTTTTCCTCTCTGTTCCCATTCCTCTCCTGATGTGAAACATAAGTGTCTGAAACATAGAGTTATTTTCATGGAACTGTACATTTCTATCTATCAATAGCACTTCAATTGTCATTTTTTACTATAAAAATCTGTACTCACAGGATTACACATAGCGTATCTTACACAAATTTGATTCAAAGTCTATATTTCAATAATGTTTGCTATGAAAAATACAGCAAATTAACATTCAGATCTATTATTAATCATAACATGTTAAAACTTCAAGTGTTACTTATGCATATGCAAGTGGGGTTCATTTTTAGTGAGTGTAAGCTAAATTCAGAGGACCTAGTTATAATATTCTGGTTATAAAACACAAGCAAAATTATTCCAAGTGTGTCTTAATAGTATAATGTCTGAATTTTGAATATGACTAAAAAACACTTTGAATTAGTGAGATTTTATTAATTGAAAGTTAATTACGCTTGTTAATCAGTAGCTTTTTTATTTATTTATTTATTTATTTTGCTGATATATGCAGGTAGCTGAAATGATTTAAAGTACTGTATTATTCTCTGTCTCTGTTTCCTGATGTAATTCACCTTGCCTTCTGTATTGATCCATTCAAGCAGTCAGGTACTATGTGCCAGTGTATCCCTCAAAGCCAGAAGAACAAAGCCCTTATCCCCCATGAAATCAGTGGGAAGGTAGTGGGATTCACATTGTTGGTGGCTGAGCAGTGGCAATATTATCTGACATTAAATGAAGAAATTTAGAGCGGAAGAGGAACATTGTATGTTTTGAGATTTCTAAGTGCAAACGGTATACTTGGTTCTAAAGGGCCTAACAGATACTATATTTTAAATGACTTTACTGAAATGTTTGAAACGTGACTTTTTGATCTTTGTCTTGTTATCTAACATAGTATTAAAATTGATTCACTCTTTAAAACAAAGTGATTTTGGTTTCCCAGCAGCCATGAATTAAAGACAACATAGACTGGAAATAAAGCACTACCTTAAGCAACATGATAGTATATAACCTTCCTATGACTCCTCTTGCTAATCACTGACATTTGAAGGTGAAAGATGCACAACATACCTAATCCCAGAGGGTCACATCAGTTTTGTATCTTGAGCTTCAGTGTGGGCTACGATTCTTTCTAGCTTTTCATGAATCTGTGCTTTGTATTGTCTTTGGCTTCTAATAAGCCATTTGTGTGTCATTTATAATCTTATCTGCTGCAGTATGGAATACACTTTGCATACTACAGACATCCTTAAAAAAAAAAATCAATAAATCTTTAGTCCTTTAAAAGGTTATATTGCTTTTGTCTGCATTTGTCCCTTGAAAAAGAAGATCTTGGGCCATGACCAGAACTTCTATATCCTACCACAGTACAAGTAGTAAATAATAGCAATGACATGAAATCTTAACACAGAGACATCAGATTCAGCTATGTGCATTGGCGACTACAACACAAATGACACGTGGACCAGGTACAAATCCAAGCTACATCCCTGTGTGAGGTATAAGTACCCAGGAGACTTTACATCTCCTAGGGAAACACAAAAGAGCTTGAAGGGATCTGTGATACCTCTGGACAGATCCCCCAGCAAAGGGATGAGGGAGATGGTAGAAACCACCAGCCTCTCGTTCTAGTTGCTGCTGATGAAAAATTGGCAGCTTTTAAGTAGATAAACTATTTTTCTGGAAAAGCAGCTCTCCTTCCAGCGTGCATATTGTTTCTTCCTTTGGATCTCATGCAGAAGACATGCTCTGCTCTGTTCATGGACCCATGACAGCTCTTCAGCCTTTTACTCCAAGGCCCTTTTCTGCTCTGACCATCCCTGCTTCTGCACCTCATCACCTCATGCTTCGCTTTCCTCATTCTGCCACTGATGCAAGCTGCTACACCTGCATTTGCTATACATCCCTTTGCAGTCTGCCAGTTTGACCATTGCATAGGAATGATTTTTCCACATTCACCATTAACCTCCATCCCATCAACCCCTCCAAATCCTTCATCAAACCATCTTGGTAATAGCACGATTTTTTTTTCATTCTTTTTTTTTTTGATAAAAGAAAATGTGTGTGCCACTCAGAGGAATTGTGTCAAAATGAGCATGCACCAGACCAAGCCCAGTTTCTTCAGTTATCCTTGTGCTGCCTTCCCTTTCTCTTACTGAAAAAAAAACATGAGGAGCAGGGGAAATTGAAAGGGGAAACATTAAAAACCACAGCCTTAATAAACATGTCTTCGTAATGCTGTTGTGGTCTTTGTCTCTCTTTGAACCCTTCCCCCTTCGCTTTTCTTATACAAAGCAAATAGCAATGACATGCTGCAGCCGCTTCAATAGCAGAACAGACTGCAGCTGCAGATATTTAGTAGACAATTTGTATTCCTAGGCATCAGCTAAAAAGAAGGGTTGCTCAGCATCATTCAAACAAAAAGCCCAAAATCGTGTAGCAGATTGCATGTCTCCTCTTTTCTCTAAAAATGATATGTCTTTATGCTTCCTCTAGAGTTATTTCCCTCATCTGTGTGCTTCCTGCAATAAAGAAATGTTATTTTTTCCATCTTTTGATTTTTGTTCAGGCACTTGTTTGTTGTTGTTGTTGTTTTTAATGCCATGGGTACCACATTAACAAACCGCTTCCTCCCATTGCCTTGATTGTTTTGATCCACTGCAGTGGAAATAGCATTTTGAGCATGAGGGGAGGGCAGGGGCAGAAAGCACGGCAGGTGACATTGGAGAACTATCTGTATTTAGCCAGGTTAGCGATTAGCAGTGAAAGAGATAGGGCCAAACTAGAGCTCTGGTAATTTTCAAAAGATGTGCTAGAATTAGAATTTCTGCAAATGTTTGCAGTCCTATTTTTTTAGAGGGTTGTTCAACAAAAGGTGATGTTGCTGAAGAAAATGTGGCCAGCACCCAGGAGCCAGAAATGGTCATTCTAGCAAGACTGAGAGTCCCACTTCTTGTAGGCTCAGGACCTAGGATAAGCTTTATATGCTTATCCAAACATACCCTTTAAACTCTCTGGCAATCCCATTAGGCAAGCTAGCCAGTTTAATTACCCCTGAAAAGCCAGGCGAGGTGTTGGTTGCCTAGTACACAACACAATGTTCTCATTGAAACTCATGGCTCTAAATTGGTTTTATAAACAGCAGTTCTTTAAAAGGAATCATGCAAGTGGGATTTTGGCTATGCAGGTTGCAAAAGGTCACAGCCACAAGTGCCTGCACTTACTCAAGGATCCTTCTGGGACTGCTACTGAGCTCCAGCTCTAGCGTAACAGCCTTACCAGCTTCCTGTGATGCAGGACATTAACACTACACTGCACTGCAGTCCCTTGTCCTGTCAAGTACTTGGTGGCCTTCATGTGCAGGGAAATCAGTGAGGACATTCTGATTTTGTCATCCAACGTGGTGCTTTTTACTGACAAAGTGTTTGTTGTTCAAAATAATATGAAAGCCTGGGCACCGTTAGAATGAGAAAATGTCATAGAAGGAATAGATTTTTTCTTCCTTTTATTCTGTGCATCAAATGATAGTTTGCATGCATGCCTAACGTGTTGCGCAAGCACAAGCTCCCGTGGGTATGCCAACAAAAATCTGTGCCCACTCCAAACTCTTTTTTTTAAACGGTTATTATTCTTCTAATGCAAGGGAAGCCAAATCAAAGACATGAAGCTTTCTTTCAAACTCATTGCCGTGCAGTTGTCCCTTTGGTTCTCAAAGTCCCCTCAGGCAGTCCAGGGAGCCAGCACACTCGCTGTGTCCCCCTGCCCTTGTGCAGAGGGAGCTACCTCCAGCTCGCTCTTGGGAGCCTGCAGTCGCTTCTCTTCTCACAGTTGGCATGTTGATCTGCCCGCCTGTTGGTTATGAGCTCCAGACAGCAAGGACTGCCTGGCAAGAAGGAAGCGCATGTTGGGTGCTACCATAAATAATAATAATGGGAAGATAGCTGAATATTATAAATAAATAAATAAATAAAAGAGAAATGGGATATTTTAAAGCAGGCTGTTATGAGTATAAATCAAACACAGGAAAGTCTACGTGTATGCTTGGCAATGATGCTCCTCAGAGAGATTCAGCTAAGAGAAACAACCAGTTAGCTCAGTCTCTACTTTCTATCAATCCTTAATTTTTCAGCTAAAATAGACACCCAGGGACAAGGAGTGCACTTACGTTTGTGGGATGGCTGTGGCATTGGCAGAGAGCACTGCAAAACTGTCAATTTTGTACTACCATCAAACTGACAGGCAGCCATCCTTGATCAATCCTCCTAGCCGACCACTGTGTTCCCCCTCCATACTCCTCCATTTTCTCTCCCTCCCTTGGTACCAGGCTGCTCACACACCAGTTTGTTGCCTGTAAGCACTTCCACTAAACTGGTTCTGCAAGGGTCCCAAAAGAAACACTTTGCAATTATGCACCGTGTTTCGCTTTGTGGAACTGAGACCGCACAGCCCTTCTGTGGCTTCACTACTGATTTCCCAAAGGGTTTTTTTTCCACTTTGCGTTCAGTTGAAGGACCCTTTGGATGTCAGACGGTGCCACAGCTGGGGGCCATGTGTTTTGGAGTCCTCAGCTGCTGGTGGTACTGACTTGCTGCTGTGAAAATCAGCTTATTCCACTGCCTGTAAGGACTGGACAGAAACATCAAGTCACTCTGATTTCCTCAGGCATGTTCCTGGTCTCCCCATAGATGTTGTGATGTCTTGGGTGGCTGTGGCTGCCCACCTCCACGCAGTGACCCACCTTGCACCATGCCACCCCGCTCAGAGCAGCTGCAGTGTGTCCTCGCTGGTCTCTCCATCCTGTCCCGAGCGAGCAGCCTCCATCAGCTCCAGCTGTAAATATCACAACAGATTGATGCGGGAGGCAGGGACGGGAGCAGAGGCCTCAGACCGTGGCAGAGCTTGCTCCTACAAATCAGTCATGCTTTGGGGGGCTAAGCAGAGTAGATAATTTACCACAGGAGTGCAGGATCCAGAAGTAATTTGTAAACAAGGCATCTTCATGGGAACAAAATATATTACCTGAATTATTTCCACAGCATCCAACCCATTTTTAGTGCTACCCAGCACTCATTTCTAACGTGAAAGCAAGGGGGTTGCTTCTTCTTTTTTTCTGTAGTATAAGCACATACAAAGGCATTATTATAGTTCTTCAAAGCATGAAATTCCTGGGCTTTGCAATCAGCAGGGCTGAGTTAGAAGTGGTTCCCATGAAGAAATATAAAACAGTTAATGTGAGCCCCCGCACTGCCGGACTTTCCATGCTGCTGCTGTGAACAGCTACTCCTTCCTGGCTAATAAACCATGTCTGCCTGCGTGGCTGCAGCCAACACCAGCATTTCTTCCTGCTTTCCTCTCCTGAGTGTTTTACTTTTCATAAGACCGAGCTCCTCAGAGCTAGTAACCTTGCTGCTGTCCTACCATTTCCTGCTTACAGCTGTCCAAGAACAAATCAGCTTGCCTCAGAAGTAAGCAACATCCCAGCTTGTCTGGGGATATGGCACATAAATCACAAACTGCTCTCCAGAGACACAAGGCAAAGAAATCTTCATTCTTGGAGAGGAGCCGTGAGCTTTCAATAACAGTTGTTTAGTGGGCAATATTGCCTATGCTATATAACTCACAGAGATATAGCTCACACCCTCTAATGCAAACTGCACTAGTGCGTTTAATCTTTTTCCAAACCAAGAGTAGATCTCTAGCAAATGGTGTAACTTTCCTTGGAATTTAGCTCAAAAATGTTCAGCATTTAGTTTGCAAAAATGTTTCCTTTTCTGAAATTTTGGAGCAAGCAGTCCTAGCTTTTTTCTTTTTTTCTTTTCCTTGACATGTTGTGCTTTCAAAAATTTTCAGAAATGCTCTGAGCCAGAATAGCTGAGAGTCAGATCCGGGGCCTATTCTCTTAAAATACCTATGAAGCAATACTGAATTCTGGGGCTTACCCAGTCTTCACACAAACAGAGGAGTGACAACACTGCCCAGTGACAAGAGTTCAATAAGAAGCATTGCTGGATGACAAGAAGGCTGCCTCTTGTCCTCATGGTGTTGAACGTATCCTCGAGGCGCTAGAGAACAGCTGATGTCCCGTGTGTTTACTACTCACCATTACAAGTCTTCCTGCCTTTGGCCGTTCCCTCATGTTTCACCCTTTGTTTTTGCTTCTTCTGAGAGATTATGAGCCCTGGTGGTTATCTCAGATCCTCCTGCTGAATATGGGGGTTTTGTGTCCACTGAGGAAGTTTTGTGTCCCTGGACCGAGAATAACCAGCCAAAGCAGCCCAGGCTCCTGCAAGACAGCTCTCTGCCTGGTGGCAAATCAGTGTACAAAACACTCCCAAAGTGGAGACAGTCAAGGGACTCCTGAACTGCTAGCAGAATTACCATGGGCAGGGGAAGAAACTTTATCCATTGAATACATTATTTGCCATGAGTTATTTCGTCTGCTGTTTCTGACAGTGAAATCAATTATCCTGTGAAATAAACCTCCACCAGAGCCTCACTACTTGACACACTTGAAGTTAGTCTAGAAGGAAAATACACCTGTTTGTCAGTAGGGAACAAGCCTGCATTAGCAGGGCCAGAGATTAGAGGAGCTGTTGCAGAGTGTGCATTTCCACACCCATGATGCCATTTAGTTTGCTCTAAAAGGAACGGAGGGTGGTAGGGCAACACCAGACAGCAGGCAGCACAAAGTGCAGGCTGCAAAACCATTTTGCTCATTAGCTGGAAGCAGTTTCTGAGTTCTGTACAGACCTCGATATTGTTCTCAATGTTCATCCAGCACGGACAGATTCAAAGGCAGCTTATGCACAGAAAAGTGCGCATACACAGGAGGACAAGTGAAAATGAGTTTGGTACACTATCTTTACCTTTTGGTTCTTGCCACCTATTAAAATAAATGTCCCATTTTTCTGCACTTTCCCATTTGGTCAGGAACAAATGGCTTCTCATTTACAGTCTTCCTTCACAGATTAAATGATTATTTTCTCCATGCACTGAGGACAGAATACTTGACAGACCTTAAAAAGTAAGCTGCTACTTGAGCAACATTTGCTCCTGAATGGACACTGCCCATTGCAGCATCACAGTGAGCACTAGTGTGATTTGGCCTTCCTGACTCCATCTTCTTCGTAATCATTTTGTTGCAATGATTCAGTCCTAAAGAGCAGTACGCTTCACGTTTTTTTTGGTGTATTGTTTTTTTTGGCACTTTTTTTTCCCCCCGAACTTTTGAAAAGTGTTGATTACTTTCTTTAGGCTGCTTTATTCCAGAGATGTACTAATGTGGGTAGGCATCCTGCTGCTGCCTGCTGCTGTGAAGAGTGAAGTTTCTTGCAGTACTACTGTGCTTTTGGTACAAAGAGCAGAGAACATGCCACTGTCTATGATTTCAAAGAAGGTTTGCAGAGGAAAGGGTTCGAACCAGGGTATTTTTGACCCCTTTCAACTTCTGGGGTTCCCCCAGAATACGGAGCGGCTTCTATGAAGCCTTGAGTCAGTAGGAGTGGTTGAGCCTCAGGGGATTACTATGAGTACCCAGTTTGGTGCAGTGACCAAAGAAGACTGTAAAGTCCTCTAAACTGCAAAAGTCTTAACCTTGGAGAGGTAATGGTCCCAAGGTGAGAACAACGCAACGTGCTCTAACACACACAGCAAACACTCCTGTGGCCAGATAGCAGCAAGCAGTAATGGGGAAGGGCGAGAGCCAGGCTCTGCCTGTTGTCTGCAGTGGTGCTGAGCAGGACCAATTCGTATCACCATTTAATCCAAGTAGCTTACTTCCCTGAGCAGGTACTTTATTTAGAGAAGAGATATTGCTTTGATTTATACAGCATCTGGAAGATGATCCTAATTTGTAACAGCTTTCCTGTGTGCCCCAAAGTTTCAAAGTGATGAAATATTTGCATATATATTAGGGAGGATACTGTGATGGCTTTTTTATGAGTACATCCTAGCATTTTATTGCATATTGCAGGTGATCATTTTGAGAGGGAAAAAATGAGTGTGCTGTCACATTGCTTATGATATCTCACAGAATGCATTACAGATCCTAATTGAGACCATTATTTCCAAATGTCCACAGACTCAGGTTGTTTTATAGGCCTATAAAACCAATTCATTATTCTCCTCTGCTGAAATTAAGAAAATTTTACTTGTATCTGATAAACTGGTTTACAGGTACATCTTGGAAAGGAAAACAAAAGAGTGTCAATGTTCACAGGAAAAGAAAATTTATTAGAAAATGAATATATTACTTGGATCCTGCCTGCCAGCTCTCTCTCTCGCTCTTTTTATTTTTTTTCCAAGTTTAGACGAATACTTGTTGCACTTAGAGAATGTTAGAAACATCACTAGCATAAAGACAAAGACCAGAACTGCTCCCTATTTGTTTTTTGTTTGTCTGTTTGTTTTGGAAAATAACATTACAGGAATTATTTTCACTTATTATGTAAGACCTTTGTATCTAAGGCCATTTGCATAGTTAAATTCAGCACATGCATATGGTTGAAAATGATAAATATTTTGTCATTGTTTTTCAGTACTGCTTTTGGCAGCTCTTCTCCCCAGGCTCCTATAAAAGTGCCAGGACAGAGTCATTATTCCGAATTCCCATGTGCGTTATAACTAAAGAAAAATGTCTTTGACTTAGCATCTGCTTTCATCTCCTGCAACTGTTTGCCCATTATAAACATGCCTGTTTACAAGACACGTGCACTCTTGCATTTTAGAATAGGGTGTAGATCTATGAATGATAAATTCTGCTATGCGATTTAAGCCTCACTTGAATTCAGGTGTGATTACCACTGTGCGAAGATGAAGTGTGTGGCTACATCACCTAACAAAGTAGCCATGACTACTCCAAACCAGAAGCATGCTGCAGTGCAGTCCAGCGCGTATAAAAAGCAAAGCCAAGCCTTTTGCAATGGCTAGCCCCGTGCACTACTCTGCTCACAGGAATCTCTAGCCTGTAAGGAAGAAGAAGACCTTTCCCACATTGTGTCAAGATGAAACTTAGGCAGCTGTAATACACAACATATCTACAAGTTAGTTCCTCTTCTCCCCATCCCCTGTGGCAGAGATATTTACATCCTGTCGCTTTTTCTCAACACAGCTGCTTCATCAGAGCTCACTGACCACTTCCCACAGCCTCGGGAACACCAGGGATCCATTTCTCTGTGCAGCTGCGGTCTTGTGGCCTTTAAGCTGAGGGCCACATGCTGATTCCTTTGGCTTCAGGATGATTATTAACCATTCAACAGCATCTTACCTAAACTACTGAGTGCTCAGCATGTGCCTTTCCCTGCCTGGATGCTGCAGCCTGTTGGGGAGCAGTGCTCCTCTGCATCCTGCCTGGGTCCTCTCCTAGCATGCTGGTAACTGAGGCAGGGCTTGCACAGGAGGGCTATGGCAATTCATTTGAACTCAAAAGTTTTGTTTGTTTGTTTGTTTTGTTTTGTTTGTTTATTTGTTTGTTTTTTCTTTTCCCAAGTTTTAATGAACTTTTCTGGTTGAAGTAGTACAAACATTCAAATTCTTGTTTCATAAAAGGTGCATTGTACAAGCTAAGTTGAAATAGATGACTATTCTGAAGAGTAAACCTCAGGGTGAGTATTGCATTGTAAAATTAGCAAGCCTCAGTGCAATTAATCCTGCCAGCTAGCTGGATTTCTCATCCAGCCAGCTACAGGAGGTATCATGGAGACTTGACATAGGATCAGTAACTGCTAAGCAGTTCACAGCTCTTTCTCTTTGGTTCCACATCTTCCTTGAGAAGGACCACTCAGGGAGTTCTTATTTTGAAAAAAATAAGGGGCTATTTTTACCTGTTAAGACTGATAACAAACTATATAAATAATGTAAAAAATATGAGACTTCATCTGCTGCAGTTGTGAATTTCACTCCGTAGCTAATGGTCAAGTACTTTACTGTATTTTTAAGTATTTTGCTCATTTCTGGCCCATTTCCCTCAAAAATAAATAAATAAATGAATGAATGAATAAATAAATAAATAAATAAAGAGCCAAAATAAAAAACGCTGGAGATGACAACCAGAACTCCCCCTTCTAATGTTTGATAACATCAGTTCGTCCTCAAAAACTTTTTTTTCTTGTCTTTCCCAATAAAAGTATAGTTTTCTTCTTGTCAGAACACCACGGTAATCAAATCTTGCTTGTGCCCTGCTAACAGCAAACACATTGAAACACGACAGATTGATGTAGTTTACCAAAGGTCTGTCTGAGCTCCAAATCTATACCCACCAATTTTGCATAGCAAAAAGTCTGTAGTTTTTCCAGCTGTTGAGAGCACTTAAAACCATTTGTCTGAGGAAATGCTTTAGATGTTATTTGATTTATACTTGCAATTTTGCAAGTACATTGAATTTTCAAATTTAGCATAGACGCCCAGAAATACTCTCAAAACTATGCCTTAATATATTTAATGCAATGGCCTAAACCTCTCTCTGTCACTTAAATTAAACCCGAAGAAAGGATATAAATCATTATATTCAAAACTGTTTTATGAAAATCAGCCTCAACAGGCCAGGTTCTGTTCCCACGCTAGAATGCCAATATCAAGGCCAATAACAGAGTTGGCCTGCCTTCCACCAGATCAACAAACACACAAGTTTTTGCTCTGTGCTTGCAGACTGCATTTTGTATTCCTATAGCGACAGACTGAAGCAAAATATGCCCAAGTCCTCTTCAGCTAGAGATAACTGCAGAGCGGCTGACATCCATACAAGCAGGAAAAGGTCACGGCTGACCCAGAAATAAGCTGCTGCCTATGGAACGTGCAAATTCTTGTTTGTGTCGGCTGCTGCGGAGCCAAATGATCAGGGCTGATCTCTGCTGCCAGCAGAGATCTGTGATGTGCTCACATCGAACACTGCAAGGCTCATGCAGTCCTCCTCAGAAATCCCACATCCAGGATGCTGCAGATCACAACTGCTGCAAAACGAGTAAAATTTACTGGCTCTCCTCAATCCTGCAGGCAGTTCACAGGGAGCAGAAGCCACTGCACATCTCCCAGGCTTCACTCCTCTGTGGTCATGAGCAGTGTTGCAGTGCACCCTGCTTTAGAAGTGGAAGAGCTTGTCTTCTCCTGGCCAGCTATGCGGCTGCGCTTCTTTCGCCTGAGTCATCCCATTCTCTTTCTTGGGAATTTCATATTACATAAGACGCCAAAATTACTTGCATATCATGTTGTGTAAGGTTGTATGTGCTGGAACATGAGCAGTGGAGCTGGAAAACAATGTATGCTACTGCCAAAAGCAATAAAATACCACATTTCTGATAGCTTTATGAAACAAAATACTAACCACTTCTGTCTCATGTTTCTACTATTTCCCACAAAAATGAAGCTTTGGGTTTTTTCCTCCCCTGGAGAGGTAAAATTACTTCTGAGAAAATAATTTTTTCTTAGTAATGCCATCAAATGTTTGCCTGGACTGAGTATTTGCGAAAAAAATCTGTATTCTTGTCCAAAAAGAAGCTTCTATGCAATAATACATAGAAACAAAGTCATTTGACCTGGATTAAACCACTAGCTCCTTTGAAATCTCAGAAAGTTTTCAGAAAATTACAAAATTAAGATTTCTGGCTGTGAGGCACTCTGACAGGCTTGTTTTATGTGCATTTTTCCGTCTTGGCTAAATGGGCGTGGAGCACAAATGGCACAGATCATGAAAACAGCACTGGTGCCTGAGCAGCTGGAGAGCGTGGAAATCTCTGTGTCTGACTGGTTTGGGCTCAAATGGTGAGGTGCTGCAAACATGCTTGGCTTGTATCAATCTATAACAATAAACTGGTGATTTTGAGCATAATTTTTCTTTTGTTATCCAACAGGGAAAAAAATAGTAAACAAAAAAGATACATTGGTTTAAGTTTTAGACGTAATTCACACAAACTCAGTACCTGTCAACTGTAAATATTTCCTTCATTTGGTTTATTTGATTGAAGTCCAGGATCCAAGCCACGGAAATGCCAAGTATCTCCAGTCTGTGTACTTGGAAGTCTATTTTGCAAAGTATTTCCTATTTTTATAATAGATTGAAGTAAAATTCAGTGGGTGAAAACAATTCCTCAGAGATGTTCAAGTCCACATCTACAATTATGGCTTAAGCCTGTCATTAAAAAACAATTAAAAAAAAAATTGTTTTTAGTCTTCATAAAAAAGGATTGCAAACAAATGCTTTTATTGCTTTTCTACTGCTGGTGATGAATGTTTAATTCACAGTTAATTATTTATTGGATGAGCCTCCCCACTTTTCATAACCATGAACTTGTCCACAAGCAGATTGCACAACCCTCATTTATTTGTTATGCAAAACATTATTGTAAATAAATGAACTATGAATCATGAATAATTGTACTTTGCTGGTTATTCTGACAGCTTTACAGGACCTAGATACAACAGTGCCATTATGTTCCTCTCATTAAACTGCATGGACTATGCAGGGCCAGATCCACCTCTAATGAAAGTTAATTTAGTCTCAACTTTGGGAGCATAAAGCAGGACTAAGTCCCCTTACCCCCAGTGGAATGCAAATTTATCTATTAAATACATATAAAAAAAAAAGTATATAACTTGAAATTATCACTGTTGCTGCTTAGACCGATTAAGGGACCTTCAAAGCCACAACAAGATTACATTTTTATTACTGTTCTCACTAATAACTGTGATAGCTACTGCTGCTGCAGTCTTGATGGGGCTCAGGGAGTGACAAGGCTGCTCCCCTGCCATAACGAATAATCCTTGATGATTGAAGAGGGACGAAGGTGTTCTACAATGTGTACCTATAAAGATGCTCTGTATAGACTAGTAAAGCCAGGGCTGTAGTGTGACTTGATTAATGAAACATTTGAGGAAAAGGCAAGAGAGAATGCTGCACACGTGAGAGAGGAAAGTATGAGGGGAGGCTTAACAAAACCTTTTCTCATTATCAGCTGAGCTGCGGAGCAACCCTAATGGTATCACCATCCTTGTGCCCCAATTTCCCCCTCTTTGTACGAAATGGAGATGACAAGGCTTCTCTTTGTGCCATTTCAGTGAATTCATGCCTGCTCCTTTCGATATGCACACAAGCACATACAGTAGCATATATAATAGGTATACCTATATTAAGTAGGTATGTTAGTATAGATCTCATTTGTCTGTTTTCCTTCATTAATACCTAACCAACTCATTTGATACTAATTAGAGTTCATAAGCCTTAAAATATCATAAATAAACACTTCCATATTTTTATGTGGGCCATTTAAAAAAAAAAAAGCTAGAAATATTTAGTTTTACTTCAGCTGCTGCTTTGTCGAGCATGGAAAAGGGTCATCTAACTTGCTGGAGCTGTACTGCCATGTACGTCTTATTCCAGTGGTATTTGTTTTCTACACAAGAATTAAGGTTTGTTGTTATGAATAGTCAAGTGGTTAAGCAGAAATACAGGGTTAATAAAATATATCCAAAATAAGAAAATAAGAGTGGATAAGATTGGATATAATATTTCAGTCATTTAACTTTGCGATCAGTAAGAGGCAGAAAGAGAGAATAAAGCTTATGTTCTTGGAAACCCGAAGTAGATCCATAACTTTAAAACTTACTTTCTGACTATGCTATGCCATTTTATGGCTCTACTTTTTTCATTCCCTTCAGCTGTCTAATCAGAATGACATTTTATGGCAGGATAGGAAAGATTTGAGTGATGATTCTGGGAAGAAGAATGGATAGCAATAAATTCACCAAGTCAGCCGGTGGGGTATGCAACTTCTCAGCGCTGCAAAGGGCACTCTGTTGTTCTCTGGTCTGCTCCAGACACAGAGGATTGACAGGCAGCAGTCTGTAAGCAAGGCTTTCATAAGTGGTCATGCTCTCTTCTGGCTATGGCTTGCCCTAAAATGTTTCAGCTGGATGGGGTCTGAATACCAAAATGCCGTAGAAATTGTGACTTCCATTTTGTTCTGCACATTTCAAATTAAAAAGGGAATGGAAAGAAGAAATTGGTGAAGCTGTCCAAACTTTTAAATTTCTGTCAGAGAGAATAGAAAATCTATCTTAGAAAGCCTTCTCAAGTGCTGTCTGCAGGTGTCTGATGGCTGCGGGGCCCAGCTGGATGGTGCAGCGGAGCAGGGAGCAGAGCTAGCTCAGTTTTCCAGTGGTAGCTCAGTGTCTGCATGAAGATACAAAATAGTACTTACTGGAAGCGTGACTTGGGACTTATAGCTACAGGCCTGAGAGACCAGAAGAAGAAGGAGTAAATGTTCAAATAACCACGTCAGAAAATTGATGCCACTGAGATCTTAACTTGAAGCCTCTGCTTATATGATCCGTTCTCATCCATATCCCATCCCATGTAAGATGGGCTAAATTGCATGAGACCAATGACAGCAACCTCCTTGAAAAGAAAAAAACAGGCAGCATAATTCTGCCTACGACTTCAGCTGACGGAGTCAGGTTGTTTTTTCCCCTCCCCATCCAAGTCCCGGCAACTTTAAAAAGTTTCTGTGACCTGAAGAATGCCTGGGAGAGACTTAGTGTTTCTCTGTTTGCTAGAGTGTGGGAATTGGCCCTTAACGATGTCCAAGGCAGCTAGTAGGGCCAAGAAGTGGGTTCATGGATTAAGATGGGCATGACTCCTGTGTCCTAAGAAACCTTACCTGCCAAGTAAAAGCGTCACCTAAACTGAAGTCATAAAGGGGCTATAGTTTCCCTTCCTGACTTCTGAGAAAGATGTCTTCTTCTGATGGTCATACGTGGTTACTGTTAGTTGCAGTTATGCATCTGCTGGCATTACCCTTCTCTAGCTCCCCACAGCACCTGATTCATGTGAGGGCTCCCTCACCCATGTCCAAGCAAGCTAGGTTTGGATAACCAGGTAAATGGAGGCGAAGAGGGATGAAGAGGGGTAATGGGAACAACTGGGCACAGCATGTGGGCTGCAGTGGTGGACAGTTGTTATATGGAAACTCTTATCTCACTTTGTAGAGGGCTAAATCACACAAGTTACATGCAATCAAGGGATTTGCAGGACTGGCTTTCTGAGCCTCTAGAACAGAAAAAAATAAAAAATACTACCAATGCACCCAAATAACTGATGGTGGCATATCTACATGACAGAAAGATACACAGAACATCCACTCAGAAAAGGCTTACACCTGCAGAGACAAAACCACAGGCAAAACCTGAAGGAAAGGGATAAAAATGCAGGGAGCATGATTGGGATGAATGGTCTCCAGAGCGTCTATACAGAGGTGATCTCTGTGCTTCAGGGTGTGAAGAGAGAATGAGATTTGCTAGCCCTTTTTGGCAATGACAAGGAGTTTTTTTATGGTGAGTTTTGGTTAGCAGTGACCTCCAATAAATAAATAAAAAAAAGATATGAGATCTGTGGACTCAGGCCAGAGACTCCTTTTCTATTTTAATTTTTCCAGGTTTCATTCATGTTTTATTAGTGCTAATGGCCTGTAAGTTATTGGTCTCTCAGCTTGCTCTTCATGTTTCTTGGACCATACTTTCCTCAGAGGTGCTCCCGAGGACCTTGGTCTGCTCTTGTTCTTGGCGTAGCTGAGGGCTGGTGACCTCCCTACGCATCCCAACCTGACCAGCACTGGTAGCAGCCTGCCCAAGCTGCCACCGGTGAGTCTTTCCTGAAACGTATGGCCGTAACAGCTCCGTCAGCTCATTCTTGACTGCTAAGGGAGACCTCATGGATATGGTCTCAGCTCACAACCTAGCTGTAGCCTTGCTTTCCCGATCTTCCTCTCTGTGACCATGGGCTCTCAGGTAGGCTGCCACCTTCAAAAGCCTCCAGAGATGGCTTCCTACAGTGTGGCTTTTTCTGCACTATTTGGATCCCTAATAATTTTTTTGAACATAATACCTCCCACAGAGCAAGCCTCCTCAGAGCTGGGGTCTTTCTTTGGTGTTTGCATGAAACGTCTTCCCAAGCAACTTGTGTTGACTGGGGTTTGTACCATCAACTTGTCTTGGTAATGGTGTGTGATATAGCATGATCCACTCTGCCAGTGACGGGTACTTATAGCACCCATGGAAAGTAAATTGCTTGCTCTTCTGCAACACTACTCTACCAACATTTTTCTTCATTTGGCTCAGTGTTTTCCCTTTGCATATTAATGCTCATTGTGACTAGTGGCACACAAAGGGGCTCCATTTTTCTCACAGCTAGCATACTGTACATATGCTTGATATGTTCCCCAGGATGAAATATGTCACTGGGCTCTGTGGTGCTGTTCTGCTGCCAAAGAAAGCCATAAGGTATGATAGTAATTTGAATTTACAACCCCAACAAGCAACTTCTGAAACAGAAAACACTTCCCAGAATTTCAGAGCAGCAGGAAAAAATGCCATTTTCTCTCAGAACAGCTTCACATTACCTAGGAGGAACACAGCAGAAAGAAGGTTCACAT
This sequence comes from Chauna torquata, assembly GCA_013399475.1. Classification (NCBI taxonomy): domain Eukaryota; kingdom Metazoa; phylum Chordata; class Aves; order Anseriformes; family Anhimidae; genus Chauna; species Chauna torquata. The sequence continues at coordinate 24,313 of VXAL01015720.1, forward strand.
AGAAGTGTTTGAGAAAAATAAAGTTCAAGATGAATTTACAATTAAAAATTTACTTCTTTGGCAAGATGCATGTCTTTTCTGAAAGTTGAAGTGTTCTTGCACCTCAGAGGTGCAATATGGTAGGCAGAAACACTGTCTTCCTTTTCCAGCTGTGCTGAAGCCAAGACAGTGTCAGTCCTAGTGCAGCAGTATATGTGTCATCTATTTTTCACAATAGTTTGGCAAAATGTCGGGTCCCCATCAACAGAGCTGCCTGTGCGGCTGTTACAGCCTGAGCAGCTGCACTATGGCTGGTGAACAGAGGGATTGGAGGGTTGGGTTGTTTTTCTCTTTTGTCCTAATCTAGTTATTCATGGACCTCAAAGCTGGACTGTGGGGAATGTTTGCCACAGGCAAACATCTTCAGTTCATGGTTAGATACTACCCACTGTGGTGGTAGGGCTGCCAGCACCGGCTCCAGTAGCTGCTGTGGTAAGGACAGACACCCAGTGGAGATCCTTTTTTCTCCAAGATCACTCAGTAACCATCAGACAGGCACTGCAGTTGGGCTCGGGACTGTGTGGGTGAAGTCAAGTTCCCTTTATCCCTCATCCACCCACCACTTAAACTCAATCACTTATGGAGCCATGCTGAATGTCTACACATACACAAGAAGTTGCAATTTTGTTCCTTTAGCTGGTTCCTATTTAAACAACAAAGTGTAATATTAGATTAAGAATATTTTCACAGGTTTCCTCTGCTAACAAACTAGCTCCTTTTTGAATTCCCTACTGGTTAAGGAAAAGCTCATTTTCAGGCTGAGCTTCCCAACCCTTGGTACATGTGCCCCAGCTTCTGTCTCGCAATGGCTTCTTGCTCCAATGCATTCCCTTTTTTGGTTGCAGGGACAGTTTACCTTCATTTCCACAGAAAAAGAGAAAGGGAAAGGGAAAGAGAAAAGAAAAAGAGAAAGAGAAAGAAGAAAAGAAAAAGAAAAAGAAAAAGAAAAAGAAAAAGAAAAAGAAAAAGAAAAAGAAAAAGAAAAAGAAAAAGAAAAAGAAAAAGAAAAAGAAAAAAAAAAAAAGAAAAAGAAAAAGAAAAAGAAAAAGAAAAAGAAAAAGAAAAAGAAAAAGAAAAAGAGAAAGAAGAAAAGAAAAAGAAAAAGAAAAAGAAAAAGAAAAAGAAAAAGAAAAAGAAAAAGAAAAAGAAAAAGAAAAAGAAAAAGAAAAAGAAAAAGGAAAAGGAAAAGGAAAAGAAAAAGAAAAAGAAAAAGAAAAAGAAAAAGAAAAAGGAAAAGAAAAAGAAAAAGAAAAAGAAAAAGAAAAAGAAAAAGAAAAAGAAAAAGAAAAAGAAAAGAAAACATGAAAATGTAGCCCATATAGCTCATAAGAGCATTATCATCTCTAGTTTTCTGACCAATTACTATTTCTCAGAAAAAGCCAGGACAGAAAAAAAAGAAATTGCAGAAGGTTGAAGATATTATTTATTTTTACTTGTGTTGATGAATCAATTGGTATCATTAACATGCTGATTTATTTAAACTATGTTCTGGAGTGCTTGTCTTTCCTGGAAATCAGTTTTTGCCTGTTTGCTTTGTTTTAATTCCACATACCAAAGAAGAGAGGTATAAATCTTCCTTGCTGCCCATCTGAGTCCTGATCAAGCACACTAGCTCCTTTTGGAACATACAAATACTGATCTGTGATTGATGGTAGCTCCTCGCCATTAGGGCTACAAAGATGGTCTCTGCATTTCTTCTGCAAGAAATACTCCAGCTCTTCCTACTGTAATTTAATTCACAGTGGGTGGGAGATTCAGAGAACAAAAGTGAGGCTACCAGACAGCCAGACCAAATCTTTCCAAAGACATTACGAATTGGGCTGTGGCAATAGCTGTAGTGGTTACACTGAGTTAATGCAGGGCTTCTTCCCCGTAAGGTGGCATGAGCTTTTTTACCAAACCCTCTCCTCAAGACAGCTCTTTTTATTATAGTTTTCCAGAATGGAAGTTGCTAAAATGTCTGTTCAAAGCCAAATAAAATCTAGGGTGAGATTAATAGTTGGAATTGCCATAGCCAATGTGAGTTACTAAATTAACTATTTTGATTGTCATAAAACTTAAAAGGAGTCTGATACTTGTCCGACACTGAACTCTTTATGCTTGGTTCTTGTGTTACCAGGGAAGTCCACACAATTTTTTTAAATACTTGATTTTAATAAGGAAAGCTAACAATAATTTAAGTTATTTTTATTCACAGAGTGTCTATCAAATTTAATGATATTCCTGGGATTTTTAACGGTATTGTTAATTATATTAAAATCTTTTCATAGGTCTGCTGCTATACAAAATATTGTCAGAATATATGCTATGGGTATTTTGGAGTCTAACGTCATATTCCACAAGTTTTATGATGGTTATTGTTGCTGATATAAAAGACTTGAAATGTTCCATAAGTCACTTCTTATAAGAAGCTGCTGGGTTCAAAGCAGCTAGAAAATAATAGCTGGGTTTTGGCAGGTCTTAAATTTAACAAATACGTACTTAAACTAGTCAGGGACTCAGGGAATACTACATTTCTCTCTCTATTTTCAAAGCAGAACTTAGGTCAGTCAGAAGTTCTTTTTAATCCTTCCAAGGTAGAATAATTAATAGTTCAAGGGCATTAAAATTTTCAGTTGTTTGCACTCTTGCTATTAGAGCAGCTTTAGTTTCTGTCAGCATTTCTGTTAGCTATTCTTTAAGCTGGAGGCTTATAATTTTGAATAACACTCGTTCTGGCCTGAAACTCAGAAATATATGTATATTAATCAGAGGACTTCACATATTTGTCTGCTTCTTTGCCATACAGCTAGAGTTATGACCCCTTAGTTCCACTAAAGAAAAATCTGGATATCTTAAGGGAAAAAGGTAGGGATAACTCCACAGAAAGCAGTAATTTGATTTGCAAAAAGAGACCAGCAAGAGACTTTGTGAAAATCTATAAAGCAACAAATTTATTTCCTGAGGCCAAAACAATCTCCAATCTCTCTTTGTTTTTTTTTTTCTCCTTCTACAAAGGAGGTATAGGAAAAGCTGCTGTCAAACCAGTAACTTGCAGCACCTTGTGAATGTACGAAATACGCGTTATTTCCTGCAGTTCAGGCCAGTACTTTGGGATGTTTCAGGTGCTTCTGGCTTGGAGGTAAGGGGGCAATTGAGGAGGTGCTAGGCAGGGCTTGGTCCTCTGGGGCCTGGGGGAATGGGGACTGAGAGCCACTGGGCAGAGCTTGAGGGTGGCAGCTTCCCCATCAGCTCCCTCCTCTACCTGTAAGGTGTTCAGCTCTTAGTAACTGGTGGAGAAGCAGAAATAAAGTCAAGAAGAAGGTGGTAGATAATACAAACTCAGTGGTTCAGGAGCCAGAGTCCTGTTACAGAGTATCTGTGTATTTAAACATACACACATGCACGCACATGTATACACACATATGTACACACATACGTAAACACACACACATACTGAGTTGGTTTGGGGTGAAGTGTGACCTGCCCGGCCCGGTCATTTGTGAGGCAAACATGTAGGCCAATTTTCATTCATCAGGATATATTTTGATTTTCTACAGCATGATCAAATCACCTTCTTGCACAGAATCAAATTATTCACCACGATATTGTTTTAAAACTTTATTTCATCATGATAGGTGTTTTTTTCACAGGTATTTATTCCTTCTGTATCTTTGATTTCTTGACAAAGGTGTGTGGGTGACAGACAGGGATGACACTTGTTACCGTAATCAATTGGTGAAAATACTTAGTCTTTCCCTATTGCAGTACACCTCCCACAATATAGTCCAAAATACACCAGAAAAGAAACACAAATTATTATAACTGCTATGTAGCTTTTCTCTGTAAAACGTATCTGTAAGGTGTATTATATGCCATTTATCATTTAACTTTCAAATCCCAGATGTACAGTTACATCAAAGCATCTTCCTGAACATAGGGTAACAGCAGTTAGTCCTTAATTAACAACGCAGTGAAATTAACTTAAGGCTACTCTACATTCAGCTATTTAACTATTTCTAGCTTTGATGCCACTGACTTACAGAACATGTTTGCTTGCTGGTATAAAATATTTTGGACCCTCATAGACTCATAGATCATAAAGGAGTGTGGCAACAGATTTCAGTTGAGGAGAGGGGTTGTGTAGGTGAGGAATCCTGCTTTTCCTTTTTTTTTTTTTTTTTTAATAATGTAACTCAGTTCTGGCACACACAATGTCATCTCCTTTTGTTATCTCTGAATCTCTTTTTTTTTCCATTGAAATCAGCTTTGTCATGCATATGAGAAATGAACCCTCTAAAACTGGCACGTTATAAAGTCGACAAATTATTCTATTATATAGAATATAAGTAGTTTGTGAGAAGGCCCAGATGGAGGGTGTTTTTGAAAGGGGAAAGATGAATTACTGGTAAGACAGACTGCAAAAGAGATAGGAGAGACGGACTCCAAAGAGCTGGAGAAGGAGAGAAACCTGGAGAAAGGTACACATATACAGACTGTGAAGGAAAAAAAAAAAAAGAAAAAGAAAAATCCTTACCTTAATGAAACTGCCACCAAAACTAATCCAAATCTCATTTGCAAAAACTTTAGATAATTAAAATTCCCTGTTCACTTTTCCAACATGTGAAGAAAAGCAAAGCTGTCTCTGTCTTTGCCCTGGTATCCTGTTAGCCCTATCTTCTCCTATATTTGCTCCATGTAGCATGTCAAATGCTTGTCACTGAATGCACTGTCTTCTCTATGGGAGAAGCAACGTACCATGACTAAGGTTGTAAACTGCTGAGCAAACAGAAAAGGCATAAAACGGGTAAGGGAAAAAAAAATGAACCTGCTGTTAAATAATCCTTTAAACAGTGTTCTGAACAACTTGACAAGATTAATAAGCTTTTCTCATAATAATCCCTTATAAAATGTGATGTGTAGGAACTAGGAACATCCATTTGTCCTGTGTTAAGCAAAGGACAGTGTTAGATGATTAGGATGAACTGATTTTGGACTCACTGACTGATGAATTTTTTTCAAATATTTTGGCCCATGCTGAACCAGCCATGAGGAAACACTTCATTTGCTACTTCAGAAATGTAGGCTCTGCCACCAAAAAATGAAGGGGACAATTAGTTATACAGATACACATGGATCTTGTCTCTATAGCTCTTCCTGATGCTGTCCTTCTTCTGTGATTCTATGAGATTTTACCAGCACCTGAAAATATTCAGTAAAGTTTTATAGTAAGGTTCTTTCTTTCAATCTTTTATTCTTTCTAGTTTTTTGTTTGTTTGTCTGTTTTCCTTTTAAGATGTACTTTTGAAGGCAGAGATGGATTTCTAGGATAAAAACTGAGTAAATGATTTACATACAAAATATGTTTTCCAAGACACTATGTAAAAGCACTTCTTACAGTTATGCACTGATCAGCAAGAACATCCCTAAAGTGGCATATTGTACCTCACAGGAGTGCAGGGCGCAGGTACACAAATCTTACTTGGAGCACAGAGGAACCATTTCCTTACTGAATTGAAAGGCAATTGTCATTTCTGTCATGGGCAAAGTTCTCTGTTGCTAGGAAATTGAAACTGTTAAAGTTGGTCAAGGACAAAAAGCTTATGTTGACTTTATTTTTAACTCCCACCCCAATGGATGCAGGGGTCCCTCAGAGCCCTCACATCGGGATTTAAGTTGTGGAAAGTTCTCAGCTTACAGATGGCATCTGTGATCAATGGTAACAGAAAACTTGCTTTAAAATAACAGCACAGGAAGCTACTGTGGTGTTCTCCAAAGAACCTACAGCATAGAAAAGCAAGCCATAAATCTGCCAACAGGTCTAGCACACATCTAGCTTTCCTAGCAAGCGTGTGTATAACCATATAACATGAAGGGCAAACATGTACATCTCTCCTTTCATCACTTGAAATGTCGATAGCTGTTGGGCTCACAAAGCCTGTGCTGTGAGCAGGGCCTTGCTCTCCAAGGGATCTGAGGCTGTGGCTGGCAGGGAGAAGCGGCGCTGAATTTGATACAGAAATGCTCATCCTGGGCCTTGTGCCTTTCACAGTTGTGGCAAGTGGGCCAACAGCACTCAGAAAGTTTCAAGACTGCCATTCGATAACTGAAGAATGTGTCCTGTAATTGCCCGAGGGCTGAGTGAAGACCTGGCAAATAAGATGGTCGTGCCCATTACCAGATCAGGAACCAAAGGCACAACCTCTCTTCCTTATCCCCAAAACACTAAAAGGTGCCCTTCCAGCAAAAAAAAAAAAAACATGCCCACGAAGTTTTTCTGATTACAGTGATATAAAGGAGTTTAAAAAAAAAGAAAAGAAAAGAAAAAAAAACCAGTAAAAATCAAAAATAAGAACTGTGTGGGAGAGGACGCATGTGTGGTTTCCCTCCAAGCCTCTGTGGGCTCCTGGAGGGAAGGCAGAACAAGCACAAAGCAGGCCAGGCCCCCGAGGAGCAGGCAGGCAGGCACCCAAAACCTGCCCCGCAGGGCCCTGCCCACCTCGGGCCTGCCCCACGTGCTGCCCCGTGCCCAGGCTGCTCTTCAGAGCATAAATGTATTTTTCTTCAGAGGGAGAGTTCTTTCATATCTGAGCGATTCCTTTGCTGTTTCCATAGGTATTTGCAGTGTCTATTTCCCCAGGACAGCTTGGGGAGAGAAAGGACAGCTGAGGCCCATGAGGCCCGAGGCCTCCCTGGCCAACCTGGCATCATGTTGCTGACTGAATTTAAACAGGTGAAGCTGAAGGGGAGATCACAAGTACATGTCTGTATTAACTGAGGTAAAATCCACTACAAGAACACCCTGGCCTTTACTACTAGGCTTTAATGCCAGGACCTGTAGCTACAGATGTCACACAATAGCTGTAAGTACTTTCCCCAACACAGCCATCAGCCGTGTCAGTGGATGTGCCCCACACACAAACACAAAAGCAGTTTTTGAGCAGGTGCCAGCCATGTAATAAAGGCTCATCAGTGTAATAAATAAACACTAATAGTAGCGAACCAGCTACATGGTGGCACCAGGCCTAATTCTGTGTGTTAGATGTGGTGGGATTCAGAGAGAAAACATGGAGCAAAACACCTTTCAGTTTAATTTTTTTTCAACTTAGCTCTGCTTGCTAGCAGGCAATTAGGAATTTATGTAAATTGCTAGACTAACTTCTCCCCAGTTAAAAATCACCAACGATGAATCTCCAAATTTTATTATGAGAGACTATGAAACATAAACTACGTAAGGTTTCTTGTTCTTTCTTTTTTTTTTTCCTCTCACTTTACTGAAGTTTCCTCTTGGCTCTCCATCACAATGAGCAAGAGTTAATGAGCATTCACTGTCATACTTACATCAGTGTCCTTGGCCTGTTTTCATGGAAAGCCTGAGCTTGCACTTGTATTGCTGCTAACAGCACCTTTAATTGGGAATGCATTTGGATAGCTCTGAGCAACGGATGTGGGAGTCAGCAGCTTCCAATCCAGGGAAATGTCTATTTTTAAGCATGTTTAGGGTTCCTGTTAAGCATGTGGTTGTCTTCTGAAGTTTACAGATTTTCAGTTCTTTACACCTAATTCTTGGCAACTTGCCTGCTGATTTTGTTTGTGTGACGTGAAATCATCCCATTAAATGTGTCCAATGTGTTGTGCATTTCCAAGACATATACAGGGCCGCTCTCTGATCTGTGGTGCACAGTTTCCATTTTCTCTGCTGATCTAATAAAGTAGTTTTGCCACATAGTTATGGAGGTGTTGAATTCTGAAATAAGAAACAAGACACTTCATTTGAATTCTTGGGAAAACTCAGTCTGATAAATGCTGAGTGATTAAAGTTGTAGAGATAATGGCAGTTTGATTTGCATAGTGTGGCAAAGCAGGTCTGCATCCCATTTCTTTCTTTATTTGTACAACTCTCCTCTTGTAATCTTTTGTCCTTTTGTATTAGAGCTTGTGCTTTCTTTCTCCGTTTGCATTTTGATAAACACAGTATGACTGTCGATACTTCTACATACATTGTCTGGTATTACATCAAACTAAGGGGAAAGAAAATCAACTTTTTTTCACCTAGGCAGAAAGAAATCACAACCATTACAGTAAGAATATAAGGTACTTTTCGGGGTGTGTGTGTGTGAATATATTTACACTCTGCTGAGCAACAGAAAGATGCTATTTCTGGGACTCTCACACTCTGGATGCTGGCTTTGATTTTCTTTGGAAGAAATGTGTGCCAGTCATTCCCCATTCTGTCCTTGCTTTTTCAAGAAGATGGACACCTTTTGTTGCTGCATATTGCCCATATATGTGCTGCACATGTTTGCTGAAGCTGAACGTGAGTACATGTAAGAGGAAGTCTTACTTCACTAGACTGTTCTTCCTGGAGAAGATCCATTTAACAATCAATATCTATGGTAAGATATCCCTATTTATGAAGTTAATGATTTATTTAAATGTGATTTCAGAAACTGAAATGCCCTGAGGTGCGCATTATTCTGACAGGAGTCAAGGTTAAGCATTGGCTGCAGAACGCCAACAAAACAGATGTTTAATTGAAGTCATATAAAATATTTACAGCAAAGTTGCAGCTGTTCATGAAGTGCCACATGACATTCCATTTGATATGAAAGGTTTAACAAAAATCCTGAGATGTGACCTGGCAATGGCTTAAGATCAATAAGCTGTCACTAAGGTATTTTTTCTCCTCCTTAAACAGGTTGGATTCGATCTGTCTGCATTAAGACTCATTTTGCCAGGCTGCTGGGTGCTTCTGCCAGAAACAGGAATGATGATAGCTCCCCCAAAGCCTGTTTTGATCTAAGTTTCATAAACTACCCGAAGCTGAAGGCATTACATGTACCTAAGTCAATATCTGTGCTTTTTCCTGACACAGAGTATGAGGATAAAGATGTGGGAGGAAATGTAACTTGAACTTCACTTGAAAGCAGACTGCTAACTTTGTGATTTTCCCTCCTGACTCTGCAAAGTATTTATTACCTGCTTACTATGGGAGAAAACCCGATTGCCCTCTGATGTAAACTGGAAGGCCTTCAAGGAATACTCTTCCTTTTGCTGTCAAGATTCAGCCAGGAACTGGCTCAGAATTTCACACCAGGAAATTGCTCTTGCAGCTCTACTAACATAACTCTGTGCTGGGAAGTCCAAGCTGACTGCTACACCATCCTCTGCTCTTTTCAGAGAACTTAATCACTGCAAAGGATGTTCAGCATTTTACCCGCTTAAGCCCTTTTCAAAATGAGTGGTGCTTACATTATTGTGTGCCCAGTTGCCATAGTGAATCACACACAGACAAATTAGCAAGATAATAGAATTGACACTTGGAAATAATTAATCTTTAATTTAGGAGAGAGTTAAAAACATGGGTATAATCCCCTACGAATAGTTTTATTTGTGGAATAGCTGGTTATGCACAGGCCTTCTCATTTAGTCTGACTGCTCACAGACAGAACCAGCGACCTTGTTGGAGCTGAGGGCAGAAATCCCACTAACTTTCATTGGGTCAGGATCTTACTCTCCACATGTGAGTGCAGGTGTGGGTATTCGCAGACTTAGAGTCTTGCATCAAGTTTTTGATGCATTCATATTACATTTTTCCCCCAGGAGACTTATAAGCAGGGCAAAAAACACTTTCACAGCCAAGTCTTTATTATTTGTGGAGGATTAACTTCTAGTTAACAGGGAATATATTTAAAGGTCTTTGTTTTTGTTTTTGTTTTTTGTTGTTTTTTTTTTTTCTGAAAATTGGTGAATAAAGAAACATAGGGGTAGGCTCTCAATCTTTGTTGTGTGAAATATCAAATAAAAAAAAGAAAAGGTCTGTACTGGGGATTTTGAGAAACCTTGAATGGTGAATCTCACTCTTATTACCTGACTTTTATGCTTTAAAGTCAAGTAGAGGTAGATTGTAGTTTATTTCATGAGGCATTTGTATGAGGGAACCTGCATCTTTTCAGTGCAGAGTGAGATAAACATCATACATGAGCAAATACACACAGTATCAGTTCTGTCTTTTGATAACCATCATTACCATATCTTACAAAAATATAGAAATAATGCTACTGTTCAACATTGAAAAGCATCCCCCTGCACACAGGCAGCCTCCAAAACTGTAGCAATGGGAATGAAGTTCATATTTAAGAACCACAGAAATACTTAATTCCTGCTGAAATCTCTATTCCTCTTGAGGGTCTGGCCCAGAGTGAATTTTGCCCAGTTGCAGCAGGGTATAGAGACCTGCATGCCGGTCTCAGGAGTGCCAGGCAGGGGCATATGCATGTGGAGATGTCTGTTTGCCTCAGATTGAGCTAAAATGCCACATATGAGCAACGTGGATATGACGGGGATATAGTGTACGGCCCTAGAATGCTACACAGAAGCAGTTACCTGCATCTTTATTTTCCTCAGGCATGTTCACACCGCACTAAAAATGAAATGTAAGTCCAATAAGCCACATCATAATTAAATCTAATTGGTTTTGGCTTTGGATGATTATCAACACACGTTGGTTCAGGGGACACCTCAGAGACCTTTTTGCATTATCAATGTGTTATTGATGAAATAGGTGTGGGCATGTTAAGCCCACACGTTTGCCTTGGTAGTGTGGGGCGAACTAATCATATCTAGGCTGTTCATGAGGCAGCTGTACAGCATTTCCTGTGCTGCAAATCATGTCCCAGCCTGGAAAACTGGGGGAATGGAGCTGGGACTCCTTCCTTGTAGCCTCCGTGTCCCTCTGTCCTTGCCATGGAGTCCAAGGAAATGGAGCGCAGCCACCCAGCCTGAGGTCATGGCATGTCTGACACCAGGACCTCAGCCGGCAGAGTTGCTCTAGCTGAGATATAGCTGGAGAACCAGCTTGTTGCTGCTAGTTAATAGATCTACTGAGGGTCTGCTTAGACTTGCTTTTGTCCATGCTTTTAAGATTCTATGATCACGTAGCTTTACAGCAGTAAGCTATCAAATCAATGTTTTTCACTGAGTCTGCCAGCATCCCCAGTGCCAATGGCTTCCTCCTCATTCTTGAAAAATTACATTTAGCTGTGTTATTGTTAGAATGGAGGGTGGCTGAGATACGCAGTCATTTAAAGCAAAAACCCTTCAGGGAGTAGTTTACAAATAACACCTGCTCTCTTCTTTCACTTTCTCGCAGCCTGTGGCCTGGGTGAAAGGAAATATTTGTATTGTGTAGCCCACACCTATTCCATTAAAGTTCAAAGCTTGAAAAATATGCCTTGCTTTTCCAGAGTTCTGAACGGAGAGACAAAATAGTGCTCATGGGAGGGGAGAGTGCCAGGCTGGATGTGGAAGTAGAGATCAGGGTGGGCGGAGGTGGCTCGCAGGCCTGTGCATCATGCGCATTGCTTTTGCGTTCCTGATCTGACCAGCTTCTCCCTTTTTGTCCCTGCAGTGACTAGTGAGCAGGAGGAAGTCTTGACTCAACGCTGGGCAGCCCCAGTGACGGGAGATGGACTTCTTCCAGCACTGCGTCGGCACAGTGGTGGCAGCTCCCTGTCTGGCACAGGCAGCAGAGACCCATCACAGCCCTGGGCCAGAGCACTTTCTCAGGACAGTTGTTTTATAGTGAAACAATACAAAGCCAAAATCAACTCAACCAAAACAAAGTGCTGCTTTATTTCCAGGAGATACGAATTGACTGCAGTAATTTATAAGTTAGCTGAGGTTTTGCAATTTTGAATTTCTAGCAGATCTCCTGAATTTAGGAGGCTGGATATTGAAGAAACTCTTCAACTCCCTTCAATTGAACATTTTTTCAGGAAAAATGAAGTGAAACTGAACCTCGGCTACATTTTACTAGCCAACAAAAAATACTTGTACAATATATGAAGAGTATAGCTCCACTTCCAGAAAAAGAGAATGACTACTTGCGATTGGAAAAAAGAAAAAAACACCCAGATGGTAAAATGGAAGAAAATGGCAGTGGCCATTTCAGATATGGGTCCAAAAGGTGATTGTCATAGTCTTGAAAGAATTCTGGCTTACAAAACTATATCGCATGGATTTCTAAGGAGATTTACAATTTAATTAAGAAGTCCCTCTTATTTCCTGCTTTTGCATTTCCTCGTGGTAATGGAGCATGCTGAATACCAGGGACCAGAAGAACAGAAGGGCAAGAGAGTGAAAAGTCATTGAATTAATAAAAAATAATCACATTTTAAAAGATCTAGTTTAGCTAAATTCAACTTTGGGGCAAGATTCCACTGTATTATGAAAGTCTTACCATTTCTAGGAGAAACTGAAAGGAGAATTAAATTAAACCTTGAATTGCTTTGATTTCCATTTATTTTGTACTCTTCACACAGTTCTGACCTTTTTATTTCCTGTCACCTCTCACAAAAGCAATGGTACTAACCAAGCTCTTAGCAGCTTTCAGAGGACACAGCTGTTCCACTCAGTTTTTGTTGTTGTTGTTTTTTGCCAAGTTGTCTGCTACAGGCAAGAGAATATTTTTTTTCTGCATTTATGTATTAAAATATATTCAAGGAAATATAAAGTCCATTTATAGAACCCACAGATATACAAAAATGTCTTAGGTGGTCTGAGATGTAACGTAGTATCCTTTTTCTCCTAGTAAATATAATTCTTTCTTTCTCAGTGTTGGGAGGTTCATAATGAGATTTTATTAGCTCAAAGCCAGAGCTGAAGGAATAAGAAAATAAACCCATCAATAGAGCAATCTGCAACTTATTTCACTGTTTTGCATGTATTTTAGTGTATTCTTGTCTGAGCTTCTATGTGAATCATGTCCTATGCATGACTTGTTACAGAAAATTTATATTCTCCTATACAATATTGTTTGTACCTGAATGTGGTTTGCAAGCAAATATGCAGTTGTAAACAAAAATAATGAAGTGCTATCTCTTATGGGATAAGAAACCATGGTTGGTTAAACTTGTGCATCATGCCCCAGCTCTCACAGTTGGAAAGAAAAGGTGATGAAACCACGGGCTTCCTGAGCATGGAAGCATATAAATGCAAATTCCTTTGTGTGGATGTGAAAAGGGACTTTTAACAGAAAACTTTCCATAGGCATTTGTTGAAGGACTAGGAAAAAAAAATCCTTATTCTCCCTCTCACCTTCACACTGTGATGAATTTAGTCCCTTTTGAAAATCAAGAGTTTGTTAAGACACCTGGAGTGTGTTCTTCTCCCTCTAGAAAGAAAATGCACAAATCTGTCCCACGGCATACAGAAACAACAGTGTACAGACCTCACCCGCCAAAACAGAGATCCACTTGCTTCTCCTTTCTAAAAGGTGGAAGCCCTTGAATTAGCCAAAAGAAGCCAGCATGTGACTTCAAGTCGCAAAGGTCAGGTGCCCCAGTAAGAGCGTGTGCAGCTTGGAGCCATCCTTGGGGAGGTACCACCATGGAGCTGTGGGATGAGATCCTGGTGCAAGATGCATGGTGGGGAAGTGTGAGCCCGCGAGGTTCCTGGGCTGCGGGAGGTGTTTGCAGGCAGTTGCTGAACAGAGGAAAGGCTATCCGTGAGCCACATTAGGTTTGCTAGTCAGCAGCTTTCACTAGCAAACAATTAACTTCAAAGGAGACAGTGAAATTGGAAAGCAGGATGGCCAGCATGGACTGCAGCCAGTAGAAAATGGAGTAGAATTGTATTTTGTTTCATGCTACTTCAAAATATTTTCAAAAATATTTTCTATTCTAATTTTTATGCAAATCAGGAATATAAACGCATTTTCTCTCAAGTTCTTTGGGTTGGGTGGGTAACATGGTTTGGGCAATGGGTATTGACTTAAGGATATTCGCTTTAGGCAACACACATGTTTTAAAGCAGAATACTTTCTGCTCGCTCGATATGAACCCTGCCAGTACTGAACATAGCAGAGAACAGAGGGCAGAAAGGACTATGTTAGCAAGAAACGTGCATTCCCACTCTCTAGAAAGGCTTGCAAGATGCTGAGATGTGGGATGAATATTGCTTTTAGTATAATGTCACCTGGAAACTGGTGTTCAGATCCTTTCCCCAGGTCTATGCCCTTCACAGAGTCATGGTAGCAGCTAAGCCAGCTTGATGAAATCAGCTATCTCTGAACCAGGAGTTGGAGACTTGTATGGGCGGTGTAATGCAGAGCTAATGCGTACACGGTGTGGTGACTGCGCACGTGCCATCGAAGAGCATTTGAAATCAGCAGCCAATATTCAACTGATTTTGACAGAAGTCCTCTTAAAATGAATTTTGATTTTACGTTAGTATAAATAACTGCAGAGAAGCAAGGGATCTGAATGAGAGAGAAACCACAGGGTAGGGGAATCCTTTTACAAGTCTCTCGTGGGGTTTAGTGGTCAGGATTCCTGTTTTTCACCCAGGTCATCTGGGTTCAACTCCTGTGTATGGAAATCTAGAGAATATGTTGCCAATTTTTAGCTGTGTGCTTGGTAGTACAGCAGCAACCACGGACTTCCCTTCCATCTCCTAACGAACCTACTGCCAAAAGCTTGTGCTAATGATGCAAAAAGCTCAAATCAAAGTTTGATTTCAGCTATGAGGCAAGTCTGCATGAACCCAGTGATCCACAGCTCTAGTGCTAATAAATCTGGTTTTTGTTGTTGTTGTTGTTGTTTTGTTTTGTTTTGATTTGTTTTAATAAAAATTGGCTTTTGTAAAGCTATGGGCTTGATTCCAGTTACATGGTGAGATTCCCAAGTGTGTTCTGTATCACGTCTGTTCTGGCCTGCAGCTTCCATTGGGCCCAAGATGCATGGCACAATGTGAGCTCCTGTCAAGTTAATTTAGCTTTCTGTGTCTGTCTCAGGATGCAGTCACCCGAAGCTGACTGCAGACTCCCTGTCCTTTTCCACCTGCACTCTCCCACCTCCACCTGCATGTTTGCACTGAATATTTTGCGTTTGATCATGCAGCTGTGCAATGAATGCAATCAGCCCATTGATCCTGCCAAAATCCGCTGTTACCCTACACAATTTATTTCTGGCTGGATCTGTGAGCTGATCCAGTTTGCCATGTAAGTGCAACAGCTCAGCTGATACAAGGCTGGCGATGGAAAGGTATGGCCGGGGTTAGGAGAGCAGGGGGGCCTCTTTCAGCAGCAGCGATCTCAGGCCTGTTTGAGCTGCAAAACTGTGCCTTTAAGGCTATCTTATCTCCTGTCTGAATTACTTTTCCTGAGAGTTTGTGTCCAAGAGAAGGGCGTGAGGAAGGGGTCTGGTTCCGTCCATAAATGTTGCCTCTCTTTGGCTGAAGGATGTGCCGGACAATAAGCAGCAGCACAGATCCTCGGCATGGCGGTGCCACACACCGCGGGAGATGTGACCCGTGGTGGGCAGTGGCTGTGGTGGGTGCCTGGAAAACGCACTCGTCGGTTGCCTTTTCCTTTCTGTGTTTAACGGCGGCTTGCGGCCATCTCGGTTTACCCCTCAATAGAAATTAATATATCTCATATTGTACAGATCCTTTCTGCGTGTGTATTGGATTCGTTGACCTCTTTTAAAAATGGATCAGTGCTATAGGTTTTTTTGAAGGGAAAATGTCAGAGCCCAGGGGATCTGGCCAGAGCCGGAGGGTTGTTAAAGAAACAAAGGAAGGATGGAGTGGGTAGATCATTACCAAATGGCCCAGCTACACGGGCCCTGCTTCCCTAATGAGCCTGACAGCATGCGGTGCCACCTCCCTCTTCATATGTAAAGCTAATCCCTTGCCCTCTCTGACAGCCGGTATTTACATTTGCAAATGAATCCATCTTCCCACATCGCCTGAGCAGGGGCAGGGAGAGAGCAGAGGGAGATGGGGCATGCGGCAGCCACCGGGCCGGCAGCACGGTCCTCCCCGGGCAGCGTCTGCCCCTCGTCGAGGCGTCCATCGTCCCGAGAGGTGGAGGGAGAAACGCCGCGGTGACACGAATACCAATGGGCCTGACGTCTGACTGAACTGGTCCCAAGCAGACAAGTTAGCCGCGGCCCCTCGCCGAACCCGGGCAAGTGCATGGCATTGGTTGAGGCTGGCTTTCTCCAGACATCTCTCTCTGCTGCATTGCCACCATGCTTGGTCAGAGCTGTGCCTCTTGGGGCTGCTTAGGAATCAGAAATTCAGGCAGTGGGGGGATGAAAGCAGAGTTATTTTTCTACCTTTTTTCACCCCGCCACCCTCTTTTTATATGGTATAACTATTTATTCCAAACCACAACCCCCAGACTTTAAATGCACTTAGGAAACGCATGCTAAAAGACTTCATCTGCGTGTGTAGTAGGACAGCAAAATAAGCGGGAGGCTCCCCACCGGGAGGGTTGTGCAGGTAGGAGCCTGCCAAACAGCTGCGTGGTGTTCGGCGTGGTGGCAGGAGCTCCCATGCAAACTGGGAAGCAATCCTCCTCCTGAACTTCATGAGAGCCACCAGAAGCAAAACAAAGCAGGGCACGGCAAGGCTACTGCTGTCCCACGCTCCTCTCCTGCATCCCTTGGCCACCCATCCCTACAACTCATTAGGCTGGGTTTGAGGCAGGTTAGGGAGCCAAAAAGTAATCTTTTCCAAAGAGAGACACAGGATTCGGGGGTGATCTTAGTGTCTGAGTGCCCATAAGGGAATGGGCACATGTGGACAGGGAAAGGAGAGACCACAGGGTGGGAGATGAGGGTCAGTTCGAAGTACCACCAGACCTCACCCTCAGGTACTGTTTGGCTGAAAGCGTTTTCATCAGGCAGCTGGGGCTTCTGGGGGGCCAGTGTGGAAAGTAATGAGAGTTTGTGCTACATTCTCATCTAATGACAACCAAGACATTGATTTGACTAATTTGTTGGGAATGATCCTGGAAATGCATTTTTGATAGGAGAATGAAGGCGAGAAGACATGTCTCCAGCATGGGGTCTCATAGTAATTGCTAAATATGCTGAAGCAGGGGAGAAAAAGGTGGGAACATACGCACTACATTCCTTCTTTTGTTTTATATGAATAAGTAGTAATACTCCTGCAAATGCAGAGGAACCAAGAAGGGAAATCACAGCCCTTCCTGCAGAACACAGCAGGGAGCTCTGCGCCTGCAGCTCGGCTATTGTGCGCCTCCCAAAGAGGGGCTTGTTCGGCTGAAATGCCAGGCGTTTCTGGAGCTAAGGTTATCCCCTGAGCGGAATATATAAATAAGAGATTACTTGCAAGCTCTGCAGCCAGGCTCGGGTTGTAGGAAATGTTTGTTTTCATTTCTGTCACTAGGCAGCAGGGAACCCGTCGCCTTTGTTCTGGAGGTCATACTGCTGGAGATGGCAAATATTGACATACATGGAGGTAGTTTTCATTTTCATGTGTTTCTTGTTACTTCTTACTGCTATGTGGTTTTGCTTCTCTGTTCTCTTCTTGTTTTCTTTTTTTCTTTTTTTTTCTTTTTTTTTCTGTCCTCCCTTTTTGGACATTTCCCTGCTCTGACTATACTGTCCTGGGTTGCAAACAACATGACAGGACTGTAAGGGATATTACAGCTTCCTAACCCTTGTGGTGACTTGCCCCAGATGAGCTGACAGCTTCAGCTTCAACCAAGTGTGATAGGGACAGGGGTTCACACGCCGGAGGCATTAATTAGCAGGCATGACAGGGATTCTCTTGTAGAAATTGCACTTCCCTTCTGGTCCTTTCACAGTTGTCATTTCAGCTCAAGGTTCAGAAATGTTGCCAGGTGCCGCATACCTCATCCTGTATCTGCTTATGCTGTACCTAGCTGGTGCTTAGACAGAGAAACAATTTTTCAGGGTTATAAAGCATGAAAAGGAAAGTAGGGAGACTTAGAGACAAGCAACTTGCCTAATATACTTTTTTTTCTCTCTAGCTGCATTTCTTCAGATAATGTTCTTTGATGCACTCTACATGCAACCAATGATTTCTACTTATTGCTGGTCACAGAAAGTAGTTGTTTCCATTACTGATCAGTTCCCAAATTCAGGAACACTGTCATGCAACTCAACTCACCGAGGTACAAAGATCTTCCAGGAAGAAAAACAGCCATGTTAGGAAAATCTGCAAATGTCTGCACAAAACCTGTAATATGAAACAATAAAATAGAAGAATATACAACAAAAATTATCTTGGTACTATGAGCTCGAATTTGTAAAATCCTAGTATATTTTCAGTTAATCACAATGGATAAGCAGGAAATAATGTTTTAACATTGAAGTAAATATTTGCAGTTATACTCCTTATAGCCACATACAATGGGAGTTGCTTTAACATTTGACATTCTACAAAGAAAAGTTAATTTTTTTTTTAACTAAAAAAAAAATCACAAATAAAAGGGCTGATAGGGACCTCAGAAAGTCACCTAGATCTTTGCAGCAATCTCTCAGTATTTTGAGTAAGTTTCTAAGTTTGGTGAGGATTGCTAAGAGGCATCATATTAACCCGTTACAGCATCTAAATAGCTATATAGTTCATATTGATGGTAATGCCAAATATTACCACCCACGGAGGTAGAGCTTTCCATTTCATGTGTTCCTTGCCACCCATTTCTGCTACATAATTTTGCTTTCGTGGTGATAATATATGTGGACATATATTGCCTGCACTGATACGTCCTGGGCAGATAATCCACTTTTTTAAAGACTCCCAGTTTTTCATGTTTATGTGCAGTATTTCTGAAGCATCTTAGTAACTATGATGCTTTTTCAAAAGAGCCGTCTTGGAAATGATTGCATGGCAACAATCATTTAAAGTTTGCTGTGAACAGAAGATAGGGCACTTGGATGACCTGCACTATGGTTTAACTTCTCAGCCTTCCTATATGAATATCCAATTACTCCTTAAAGCTCCTGTAGTGGCTAGGGAGGGAAAGGGAGGAGATACTCATAGTCACGTTGCAATTACAGTTCTGCCACTGTCCTTTGCCTTTCATCTGAAAATTATCCAGATTGGAAGTGAGTCATTAGTGAGCTGATCATGATAGCAGGTATTTGTTAATAAATACACTCAGAACTGTTTGGATGAGTAATGCTCAGGTGTTAAAGGATTCTTTATATTGTCTCATAGGCGGTTGTGTGATTAGCCATTGACCTTGTGTGCTGTTTCTGTCCCACCTGGGTGACTGAAGTATCTGAAGAATGAACAGAGAGCTCTGATTATAAATTATACTTTCTGATGCAAAATGTTGGACTGATAATAACTCATTGTACAATCTGTGAAACATTCAGGCTTCACAAACCCTTCATGATTAGAGTCCTCACAGAGAAATGGCAACATGCCTACCCCAAATCATTCACAATTTTAATTTGTGAACATAATCATAAATCAAGGCTTGCTTTGTAGGAGGGCTTTACCCTTTTGCCAGTTGTATTGGTGCAATTTTGTTGAGGGGGAAGTAAGATTCAACACTGGGTTTGGGAGAAATCTTCCTTGACAGAGAAAGGGATGTTGCTCTTCACAGACTCAATATCGAAGGTCAGCATCCTCCATCTGCAAGCAGCACCCAGGGGCAGCTCTCTGATGTCAAAACCCATCTGGTTCGACAGCATTTCTGCCGGTGCTTCAAAGGCTGGGGGTTTATACACCTGATGAAATGCTGCCTCAGTATTCCTGGCTGATGGCACTCTAAATTTACCATGTCTAGCACAAGAGGTAAATCTCTATGTGCCAAGGGAAAGCAAAGCTATTACATGTCTTTAGAAGTCTTCAGCATGCTGCCCCGATTTATGTAACCCTCCTGCACAGCAAGGTACTTCAGTAAATGGTGATCCCACCTTCATCAGCCAATGCTGAAGTTTATCCATTTTGGCAGTTAAAGGACAACCTCCCTGCTTGCAGTCCTGAGCAGAGCAGAGGACTCCCCTCTACGCCAGCCCTGCCTTCTCCCCTGCGGAGGTGGCCACAGGAGGCAGCCAGCTGGTGCGACCCTCTGCACCTTTCATAATGTCACAGTCCCTGTCCTCAGAACGGTGGCTTCCAACAAACTGCTCTGCTGAATGAGGATTGTAGCTTGGTTGGTCTTAAAAAGACTGGCGTTGGCACCGCCCTCGTTCTCTCATCCGATGACTTATTTCACTCCCAGCTTTCCGCAGCAGGAGTGAGGCTGAGCCTCCCACCTGTGGGAAGGAGTCTTTCTTTGTCACCTTGATGAATGGTGCTGGGGAAACTGGGAGAGAGGGGAGGGAAATACTCATCACAGCTCAACGAACAAGGTCCCATACCACCCCCACCAATTTGAAAGACTTTAAACCTGTTAAACTTTAATCTGATAGACACTTCTGGACCATGTGTAGCAGAGGGATGAACAAGCAATTGCTGTGGGATAGCTTGTATTTGATAATGGGATAAATAAAATTTTTGAAGCTATTTGATTTACTTTTCTCTCTTAAATATATATATATGGGTGGCAAATAGGAAAGAAAAAGGTTGGTGTATATAGAGGGATGAAGCATAATATAATATACAATACATTACC
Source organism: Chauna torquata (assembly GCA_013399475.1). Taxonomy (NCBI): domain Eukaryota; kingdom Metazoa; phylum Chordata; class Aves; order Anseriformes; family Anhimidae; genus Chauna; species Chauna torquata. Next base: position 44,738 of record VXAL01015720.1, read on the forward strand.
AAATCTGTGCTTAGCGCCCTATTTTCTCAGTGGCATTATAGCACTGAATTATTTATCAAACCTTAATAGTATGTACATGTATATTTAATGTAGAAATAATCATCCATTTGCAGAGGGGTTTTAAATTAGCACACAGGAGAGGCTGCTTCCTTGGGTGTTTGCATGACTTTATAGAAGCTGCCCTTCCCTAGCCTGTGAACCTCATTCTATTTTTGAACATATTTCTCTGAGTTTTGATGCTCTTTGACAGAAGTCTAATAGAAACGCTACTGATGCCTCAGGCATATAGGGACTTTGATACCCTGAGTAACAGAAGAGAAATAATATGATCAGAGATGGGGACCCCAGTACACCCCGGAGGGCCGCTTCACGGGTACGGGAAGGAGGCAAGGGAATGAATGATCAGCCCGGGAGCTGGCTGGGCACATTACCAGTAAGCCTAAAAAAGTCTGATCCCACTACCTAAAAGTCTTTTGCAGAGGGGGAAGATATACTTGTCATTATATGACAAGGCAACCCAGGCAACCAAGCCATTGTGTAGCCACCCTCCAAAGCAGTCCGGCTTTTCCAGGCTATCCAGCATCAACGTCTCCCCACCCAGCTCCATTCTTGCTGCATCCCAACAGCATACACCGCAGTGTAATTTCATTGAACTATGGGTGCAGACACCAAGATGTTCTAAAATCCTTGAGCTGATATTCAAATATACTTCTTAAAATGAGGGTCCTATTAAGAGACTGGAAGAAAATTTTTCTATCTTTTCTTCCCTCTCCCTCGCACAAACACATGCAGCCACTTTGAAAATCATGCTGCCTTATAGTTGGAGGTTGGTGTCAAACTTAAGCCACACCAACTTAAATATCTGGCAACAACTTTTGAAGCTTTAGCTCAGTTTTTGGGTGTATTGTTTGCAGTTTGAGAAAGATCAGGCCTTTGGTAATTCAATTTATTAGTTTCCCAAAGCTGAAAAGTGACTGTTTTGCTATGCCTACAAACTACAACTTGATTATCAGCCTCTGGCTTCCTTGTCTACCTGGCATAAAAGTTCCAGTATTCTGCGTAGGCAGTGAAATGATCATTTCTCCACAAAGACTTGGTTTGAGTTATTCTGGGCAGCTCTCGAGAGAGGGGAAAAATAACAATAACAGAAGATTACCTACAGCTTGCAGCACTCTAGCTGGGGAAAGAATTGCAGTGTTACGACTAAATATTTATAGCAAAACACTTGCTAAAAAGCTCTGTACAGTAAATAATTACCATATTGCTTCAGTCAGGCTTTCTCTGATGCAAGCCAGGCAGGGTCCATTCCTGTTGGTATTTCTGGATGGGAAGAAGCCATTGCACGTATCTCAGTTGCGTGCTGCAGGGTCACAGGGGAGGATGAAGCACCTGGGAGATGCCTGCCCCATCTTCTGACACCACCAGCAATGCTTGAATGCAAGAGATTGCCTGACTGTAAAGCTCTTGCAGATACTGTTTCCCCGGGCATCTACCTGGTCTGCATGAAGACACGTACTCAGAACCCAGCCAGGCACCGCGTCCCATGTACCTCCCTCCAAGCACAGTGGCCAGGAGACCCTCCATCCAAGTGCTTCACAGGTCTGGATCTCCAAAAGTTTAGCTCACACTGTTTATTCTTGTGAAAGGTGCTGCTGGGAAAAAAAAAAAAAAAGAAACTCAACCAAATGTTGGGCTCGGACTATTTGCATTTGGCCTTTTGTTTTGTTTTCATCAATGATCTGTATACTACCTTTTCTTTCTTTCTTTCTTTTTTTTTCTTTCTCTGAGTGGATAAATCTACTTTTAATTTTTCAGAGATCCAAAATGATCTACTTGTCTAACCCCACAAAACTTTCATCTGAGGATCAAAAATATCCTGGTACATTAAGAATAATGAATTTACCCTGTAGGATTTGGATCTTCTTGTGAGCTAGCTCTTCTCCCAGTTTTAAACCAGGGAGGCCTCTTAGCAATCTAAATGACTTGAAAGACTTGATCATCTCCTGCATTAATGCACACACGTATTATCACTGATTGTTTATTCTCTCTTTAATCTATTTAAATACATAATATATACTTCAAACATATTATTTTATTTCCATTTCAAATTGCATATGACTCATTAAGCAGAGAGATTTGTTCACTGCTAGTTTTTAAATGTTGATGTGACAGCCAGAATTTGCTGTGGCCTTAGCCTTAGATGCATTTCACCTGAGTGCTAGTGGTGAACACCTCTTCAGAGTGGCAATCCTCAGGATGGGTGCTCTGTTTGCTTCTTTTCTCTTTTCTCTTCCACTCTATACTAAAGTTTTACTAAAATTGTTAATCTTGGGTGTTTGTACTTGCATTTATTGTACCTGTACAAGTGTTTCAAGCCGCATGAAACAATGTACAAGTATTCTTATGAGAAGTCAAGGTTTTCATTATTTGGCATATACATAGACCTTAGTAGCTTTGGGCAAATATCCCAGACCTGTGAATTTAGAGGAGCAGCACTAACCTTGCACCTGTAAACACCATCGAGTTCAGTGCACCTCTGCATAACCCTTTGCTCTGCTCTCAGACCTCTCCCTGAGTTTTTCCTATCCTCACAATCACAAGCAAGAAATGAAAATAAATCCACGTGGAACATATAAAAACTGTGGTGAAAGGGGAGTGGGAAGTAATGATGATGGAGAAATAGCTCAGGCAAATCTTTGTAAGTATTTTAATTTACTCGACTCCACTGAAATGCTCCTTGACAATACCCTTGCATCGGAAGGACATATCCTCCTCATATGACCAGACTTTGAGCAGAGACCACAGAAGGTGCTATCCATCTCGTCTGAAAGCAACAGCATTATTAGCATGGTTATCCAGACCCTGAAAACCAAAGTACAGTTTCTGCTTCGACTTCTGTGAAAGTGGATTTCTTAACTTCTCTGTAAAAGTTAAAATCTGTAAGAGATCTTCTGACTTCTCCTTCTCCCTGGGCTATACAGAAAATGGGCAGAAAGGAGGCAGATTCATGCTCTTTTTACTGGGTGGACTTGTTAGAATTTTTCTTCATAGATAAGTGATTAATTTGTTTTGAAGAAATAAGTAAGCAGAAAAGCTACACTAGGGTGCCTAGCACTGAGTCACAAAGAAAAGTTATCAGGGAAAGAAAATGTGTGTTAAGTACTAGCGTGAGGGAGTGTTTAGGTAGAGATTAAAAAGTGAATGAAAAACAGGCATATAATTGAAGCAGGATCTTTTGTGATGTTCATAAATTTGCTTTGAGTATCAGTTTTATTTCTTACAAAATCCCAGGGCATATAAGCAAGGCACTTTAAAATGGTTGACAGCTCAGAGGTGGTGGATTGAGTACGCTCTCTTTGCGATAGATGGACCCAGAAGCTGTTAAAAGCTCTCCTTACAATGAACAGTTTTCATTTTTAAGAGGTTTGGAAATAAAAAGTTATGGGATAAGGTTGCCTTTGAAAGTACTTACTTGTATTTACAATGCACATCAGCACAGTGAAACATGTCTTAGTGTCCACAGGAGGCAGGACAAATAAAAGACAGTATTTCAACCATCAGTTGCCCCAGGAGCATTTACATCGTTAATGAGGATGATAGCTGGACTTTTTCTCTTGAGAGTTGTTGAAAGGAGCTGATTGATATCACTGGACAATGGTGACAAGTAACTTCTATAATTCAACCAATAAACTGTTTCACTTCTTAAAAGCTCTGGGGACTGTGGTAAATTTGGTGAGAATTCTCTCTTTTGTCCTGTGAAATAGTGCTGTTAAATTGAATGGCAAACATATGGGAAAAGGAAGATACCAAAGATATCCTGCAGAGCTCAGTGTGCCCGCCGCCACTGGACATCCTCACCAGGCGTTGCCAGGAGAAAGTCAGAATTTGCAGGGTGCGCTTGCTGGGGAGGCGAGGCTCACCCTGCTGTCTCTAACAGGAGACGCATCCCTGGGAAATGAGTGCCTCCCCCAGGCTAATTGCTCCTGTAGGGCTGTGGCAAGTGAGCAGAAATTAATACATTGCTGAAATTGTCTGGACACCTTGGAGACCAGAGAGAAAAAAGCAAAAGACAAACGCCTATGTTTTTCTAGGTTTTATATCACAGAACGGGATTTTTTATTTTTTTTATTTTTTAATTTTTTGCCCTTAACACATTGTTTCCATTGCAATCAGGGCAAGCACTATACATCACCAGGAGATCTGGACAACATCTTTTATACAGATGGAGCAGTTAGACATTACTTGCGCGGTCAAAATTGCAACGGATGGTTGTTTTTATTGGTAGCTATCAGGAGAATCTTTCCAAGCTGCTTATAAAGATGGTTGCATGGAAAAAGTATTAGGGTGGAACAGGGCCATGCTATTTATAGAGGGAATCTGCTGGAATAGTTCTTTGTGTGATAATTCTTTGTCAAAATTATCTGAATCACCACGGCACCTCTTTTGGAAGATGGAGCACCAGAGCAGTTTGGTATGTAGAAACAGTAAAATATCATTCAAGATCACCCATCAGCTTGGTGACGCAGTTTCGTCTTCAAACTGGATCTCATGGCTCTCATAGCCAGTTGCTGTTAGGCTCTAGGATAAAACCCACAAAAGGAAATTATTCAGCTCAAGTAAAAGAACATTTGCAAAACAATCCTTTCACTTTGGTATCAGCCTTATTGTTAGTTTCAATTCAGTAAATTTCAAAGATCGTCAGGAGTTACAGCCGCAGATCAGTTTTGGTAATAAAACCTCAATGTTCTGCTTTCTTGCCATATCCTAGCTTTTCTGCTGTGACTGCTTCTGCTCCTAATGGAGTGTAAGCAAACAAAGCTGGGCACAAGTAGTGTTGATTCAATGAATTTGCAGCTCGCGTAAAAATCACTGCTCTGCCCTAACAGGATTTTATGGGAAACAGAAGAAGGCGGAAAAATGACTTCTCTGATGGAATAGAAATCCTCTAACTTTGCTAATAGCAAACTTATTTTGGTGCCACATGATGATACATCCCAGTAACACATAAGTAAGCACTAAGATCAGATTGTTTCCACATTCAGTGAAAAAAAAAAGAAAAATCAGGCGCCATTAAATCACTGCAATGACCTCCAAATGAAAAGATTTCGTGTGGGCGTCAGTGGAGAAAAATCCTGTAACTAGTTTTATCTTGGCAATGGTAAGCTTGTTTCAAAGGCCTTTTAAACAGAAACACTGGGCAAAAACCGTTCCTGGGACATCTGGAATGGGGAGCACCCAGGGCTGTCTTTGGAAACCCCCTTCCTCGGCCAGGTCCCTGCCCAGCTCCTGATGGCACCAGAGAGCCCCTGTGTCCACGAGACTTCCTTCTGGGCAGGGACCTGGCAGAATCCAACTTTCCGTCTTCTTCTTCCTCCTCTCAGATCAGGAAACAGGGAAGGACCAGGGTGAGGCCAGAGAGTGGGAGTGCATCTCCAAACCCTCCATCCTCAGCAGGACAAAAGGCACTGAAGATACCAAGCACTTATCCCATCTTGGCAAGAACAGATCCGTGACTGCTAATAGGAGATAGACATTTTTCAATTTTGATCTTTAGACTCGTCTGAAGGAAAAGTGAGGGAAAAACCTCTGGGATCACACTCCTCTGGGGTCTCATTTTGTCCTGCTGGTTTGAGGCAAGACTTATGAAATGTCAGATTTAGAGTAATAAATGAAAGGATAGTTATGGGTTGCCTATAAACTTTGTTTTGACTAGAAAACCCAGCGATGCACTCTTCCCCTGAGTCAACTCAAGCAAGAGCCTGTTGGATTTCCTTCTTGATGAAGCAATACTGATGTGAAGTAGGAAACATGACAAAACCTTAAGACTGCTGGACATGACATATTGTATCATATTGCTTGACTAAAGCAAGGACATATGGCTGAATATAATTTCTATGTTGGAATGATTTTTTTTTATTATTTTTTAATTGCCGGCATCATGCTATTTCACTGCTGAACCCTGAAAGCCAAAAAGCTAATTTTCAGTTGTTTTGTTTTGTTTTGTTTTTGTTTTTTCCCTCACACCTAATCAGCTGTATCTAGGACTGATGAAGGGCAGGTCTATTTTGCAGCCCGGTGGTATGACTACAGTTTGTGTCGACATACCAAGCTATCTTTAAGCTCACTCCCTGGGGTGCAGCAGCAGAGCAACACAGCACAGATTTCGAAGCAGGCAGCTTGCCCGACTATTTTAAAGCCAATTCCGAATCCCGTGTTACCATACGGAATCAGTGGTGCCCAGTTTGGTTGTTTAAATCTAGGTGGGATACACCTCAGTCAGCAGCACAAGTGTCTCCCGAGCCGGGTGCCTGGTGTGCAGCAGGAACCCGGCTCTGATGGGCAGCAGGTGAGCGACTGGTCACGGCTTCAAAGGGGAGAGTACATCATACCTGAGTACGAATGATTCGGTGCAGGGGTTACAGCAGTATTAAACATCAGTCTAGTACGTATTCCAGCAAAATCTATGTTAAATCTATGAGAACAGTATTAGTTTTTTCTTGGACAGCCCAGTTTTGGGCTATAAGTGTACATTAAATCCTTTCTGGGAGAAAAGCAAGTAATATGAGCCTCAGCATGATCTCTCTTAGCTTAGTTCTCTCTTTTTTATTGCTGTTCATCCAGCCAATTGCTTTGAATGTAGGTGAACTTGGGAAAACGAATGAAGCCAAAGCAAAAAGGGAGAGATGGCAAGCATCATCACCGGTCTCTGAGCAGAGCACCAGCACCACTTGCCCCCTTCCTGCTGGGTCTCCTCACCTTCGAATTTTTCTGCAAGTAAATAACTGAAGTAAACACTTCCAGTTTTGTTAATCAATATCGGTTTGTTTTGTTTTGTTTTGTTTTCCCTGGGAGAAAATGGCTCCTGACTTTAACTGTGTGAAAACCAGCGGGCGAAGTCCACTGCTGGCATGTGCAGTGAGAGCATCACCGGGAGTCAGGGGCGTTTGTGGGCTTGCAGGGTTGGAAGGTCCCTCTCATGGCTTTTCTCGCGTTCCCAGCAGCTCCACAGCACAAACCAGGACTACTGGGATGCAGTTACTCTCCCTCTGAAATGGAAAGGCTCAGTCATGTTGTTTTCTTGTCATTTCTGTTAATTATGATCTACAGTTACGAGGACCAATTCAAGTGAGCTGTCAGTGTGGGAGGAACAGTGGCAGAGCTGTTCAGTCCTTTCTCCAGGGATATGATGGCATTAATAATATCATCATTTTCATTTTTTTTATCTGTTATAAAATCCATAAGAACAAGCCTTTGAAACACCTCCTCCTATACCCTGTCTCTGCCAGTAGCTGGTAGCAGTTGCTGAGGGAAGGGACTAATTATGTACTCTCAGATAGGCAACTGCTCTAACAGGCAATTATTTGCTGGATTCTTGTATTTAAAAATAAGGGATTTAAACAGTAAATGCAACACATAATTACTGAGGCAAATTGAGAAATGTTCAGGCAAAATGACACATGGCATCTCAGTGGGATAAGTCTGACAGGATTTGGGAAAGAATTCATTTATTTGGAGTAGTTTTCATTTTCCCTGCTTCTTTATTTCCATCTGGCCATCCCAGACTTTCATCAGCTTGACTGGTGGCCATTCACCTATGACAGGATGGTTGGCCTGCACCTCAGAGGTGTTTTTCCCAGCATTTACGGGTGCAGAGGGGATGTCTCAGCCACCCAGACAGATAAGTGATTGTATTGCTTCTGTTGATAGTGTGCTTCAGAGTATTTTTTCCATCCAACACACTGGCAGCCCACTGGCTGCTGCCTCCTCAGTGCCAACAGACCAGCTGCTGCTGTTTCTCTTTTATCCTCTCCTGCCTTACAGGTTGCTGGTGAGAGGACAGAGGAGGCTTCTTTCCCCCTGCACCAGTAAATGAGATAGCAGCCAGCAAGGTCAGCGTCAGTGCCTCGATTGCGATCAGCAGGGTTATCTGTTCACTGCCATCAGGAACTGTATTAACAAAGAGCCTTCAGTGCAGCAGCAGAGATCTACTGGCTGGCTGGCAGAGAAAGAAACTACTTTTAAAACCTGCTACTTCAAGATAAAAAGTGACCCAGAGCATTCCTTAAATTTGGGGTGAAATGCTATTGTGCTTCCCTTCTACATCCCTCCTTGTTTCTTTCTTTCTGCTTTCTTTCTTTCTCTCTTTTTTTTTTTTTTAACCATGGTGTATTAAATCTATAAAAGATATATTTTTTATGTTCTGTCCATGTATTAGAGTGTTTTGAAGAAAATGCATTATCATATTTCAACTTAGTTTTGTAGGGTCAGTTTTGTTATTATAAATTCAGAAATACCAGGATATATCCTCGGTCATGATAAAACTATGCAGCTATGATGGTTAATATAAGGTGAAAATATGCTCTCCATAGCTAAATGATTACTTAAACAACACTATTCTTTGTTCCCACCCCACCCCCCAAAAATATATATATATAAATAGGTCTAGTCATCTGAATTACTAATGAAGAAAAATCTTGTTTTATTCCAAATAGAAGCTACTATTAAGCAAATTTAGCCAGCTTTTTGTTGTTTATAGCTGCCTCATGTCATCGAAGCTGATCTGGTTTCACTAAGCTGGAACTTCTTCAGTTCTGCTGTTTTCATGGATGAGAGTGGACAATAAGCAGGAAAAAGTTCCTAAACTGTGAATCTCGTGTTCATAAATAAGCAGATTTGCTGATTATTCATTACTTGTTATGCCTGTTTGACGTTACATTGTTCATATCATTGACTAATAAGGCACCACAAAAGTACAACTACATTATATTAACATTCTGATACTGTACAATTGCTTACGTATCCTGAAATGTTGCAAATTTTTCAAAGTACACAGCACACCAGCACTAATCTTCCTACACAGTCCATGAATGAATGAATGTGTTTCAGCGCAATGTACCATCCTCATAAATCAGCTCATTATCTCTTAGGTATCGGTACATATAATTGAAATTGATGTCATGTTTATAACCCCTGCTCGCAGAGCATGTGTGTGGAAATGGGCTCAAACCTACTGAATAGATGTTTTGACCGTAGGTGACCTTCGTTTAATTGTCTTTCATACAACATGGAAGAAAATAGGGGTGTCACAGAAGAAATTAATATAATTTTAGTGCGCTTTCTCCAGCAGTCTCATAAGGTCATTTATGAAGTTCAGTAATCGTGATGGATGTCCTTTTGATGCGTGCTGATCAAGAGGTCAATATTGAGATTTTTTTACCTGTTTTCAGAGCCTCATGAGTTGCTGAGCAGTATTCCAAAAAGATGTACTTCACCAGAGCATAGCTTACCTGGATATGAGAAATGGAAATTTATATCAGGAATTTAGAAAAGGACTGAACATCGGCGTTAAACAACCTACCAGATAAAATTATGCATGCAGTGCCATATCACAGAAATGCCATGTGGGAAGAATAGAAATGCCACGGCTTGCCCTCAGTGCTGAGGGAGGCTCTCCTGTTGTCTCAAGCTTGCAATCCACCCAGGAGACAAAAGAAGGCCCTGAGATGAAAGCTCAAACCCTGCATCGCTCCCAGCCACAGCAGGGGGGTGGCCACGGTGGAGGAAGCGGACGGACAGCACCTTGGTGTTGGAGAGCTCGATGTTGACCCCGCAGCCTTTTGATATGAGCAGGCAGGCTTTGATGTGGCAGGGCAGGAGCCGCTCTCCCTTGGAGCCCCGGCGCAGGGGCAGCCCGTCCAACCTGGGGGACACGGAGGAGCAGGGATGGGTGCCCATTGCGGGCAGTAGTGCTGCGGGTGCCACAGCCTGCCCCGCGCCAGCCCCACGCACGCCAGCCCCCATGCTCAGCCCTCCGCAGCCTCCAGCTAAGGATCGCGGAGGCAAACACGGGCGTGCATGTGATGGGAAGGAAAGAGGGAGAGGGTAGAGCCAAGATTTAAAGCCACTTGTGTGACCTCCTGAGAAGCGATTGTAATGTACACAGTTTTGTACTTAACACTCACGTTGTTTAATTTTCTCAGTAGGGAAAAGTGCCGCAAGCCTTTCCAAGGTAAATAAACCACGGCTACTTTGCACTCTGCGTGAATGCCAGATCCAAAGCCTGCTGCTTCTTCCCCCACAGGCTTTTTTTCCAACACCTGGCCTTGCCTTTCTGCTCAGACAACAACAGTCCCCCACTGCCCTCCCCTCGCCTCCCTCAGGCATTTCCCATTGCAGCTCCTGTAAGTTCCGTTGCTCAGTTTTGCGAAGATGCCCACTTCCCACTCAGGTCCCTTCCAAAAATTCAAAAGAGGTCTCCCCCCCTGCCCCCAGTCCCTGCTATGGATGGATGTTTAGCTCTTCCAGTGACTCAGATGCCAACACCATCCTCTGCTGTATCAAGGGCAACACCCCAGCTCCCCGCCTGCCAGCTGGTCTGCGAACATCACCCCCTCCACCCACGGTCTCCTCCCAGCCATCAGCCCCCCACACTTCCCACTGCCCCCTAGTCTCAGTTTCTGCTACCCTCCAGTGCCTCTCCAGTCACGTTGTGTTTCCAGTAGAACACTGTCCCTAATAAATTCCAATTCAGGGATGAGTTAAAAGAATGAAATCCTTGATGTTTGGAAAAATGTTTTAATTCTCGGCTGTTTAAGGAAAAGATATGGCCTCTCTGCAGTGTGACCAGATTGTGCCCCTGCCTGTCTCCACACTTCAGGAGAGCTGTGCTGCTGGCAGTAAGCCCCTTCCCTTCCTCTTGAGTCGAAGGTGCTGATGCCACTAATAAGGTCAACCGAAATTCGTGCCTCGTGAGTGTAAGTGTAGGGAGATGGGCAAGGAGCGCGACATTCTGTGTCTCGCTGCAGAGGAAAAGTCTTTATGCCCATGCAGTAGGTACAGAACGGGTACAGATGAGCTACCGCTGGTAATGATGACAACCAAACACCTTCTTGAATTACTCCAAAGCTTGAAAATGTTAAGACAAATCAGTTACTTATAATCTTATAAGCCAGGATATCTTTCTAAAATGAGAAAAGCTGTTGAGTGCCTCTGCCAGAACTGACACTTAAAAATAAGACGGAAATTTTCCAATATTCTCCTTAGGTAATTTGTTTAAGCAAGGATTTTTCTATTTGCATAATTTAATAATTCCTCTGCCAAAAGCTGTCAGAGTTGAATTTTGAATTTCAATTCGGAAGGAAAAAAATTGTTGGCTCATTTGACAAGACTTACTTTGTGCCTCTCAGTGACAGGAAGCTATAACTACAAGCTATATCGTAGCTACAACTACTTCTGCTGAATATATAATGCTGGGCACTGGCCAATTAGACATCCAAAGTTCTGCACATATCAGCATCTGATTTTTTGTTTCCTGTGCAAATGCTGAGGTAAAATACAGATCTAATGAACTCCATAGCTAAAATTCCAATTTCTGCAGGTGGAGCTAAAAATCTCCTCCCAGATTTCCACAAGCCACACGCAGAAGAAGGTATTTTCCATGCTGGCAAATATATGGCTTTTCACATCTCATATTTAAACCTTCAAATAAGGATCTGCAATTCTATTCACGCAACCATATACATTAATCTCTTGCTATCTTGTTTTATGTGAATTACTACTCAGATATTTTATGGCACTCTCCACTGCAGTTTCCAAACCCCTCACAAATCGTAATATTTTACCTCTGTCAAGCACAGGAGGAAATCTGCAAGTATTTAAGTGCAGATTAGATGCAGCTTTGTAAAACTGATTAACTAACTTGGCTAGGACAGATGTGAGCCACGGAAAGTCGGGTGCCTGGTCCAGCAGTGATCATGTGCAGAGAAAGTGCGCAGCAGAGCTGGAAGCAGGACCTGGGTCTGCAGGGTCCGGTGATTTCACAGGCCAGCCACCTCTTCTCTACCCACTCGCCTTGGTCTCGGCTGCCCACCACTTTGAAAATGTGCAATGTGAGCACACCTCTGCTGGACCCGTGGCAGTAACCTGTATTCCCGTGTGTGTCAGAACTGACTCACAGATTGCCTCTCTCCTACTCAAGAGTTTTCCTTATCTGTGCTGAAACCACACTGGAGGGGACATTAGTCGCTGCATTAATTCCTTGCAAAAAGTGACAACCCTGAAATCCCTACTAATATAGATGGAAGTTTTAAAAGAACTTTAAGTCTGATCCTGATCTCCTTTAGCTCAGCATCCAACCAGTGGGAAGCCACAAATATGCTATTTGCATTCAAGTCATAGAATCGCAGAATCATAGAACATCCTGAGTTGGAAGGGACCACAAGGATCATCGAATCCAACTCCCGGCTCCACACAGGGCCACCCAAAAATCAGACCCTATGTCTGAGAGCGGTGTCCAAACTCTTCTTGAACTCCGGCAGGCTCGGTGCCGTGACCGCTTCCCTGGGGAGCCTGTTCCAGTGCCCACCGCCCCCTCGGTGAAGAACCTTTTCCTAACACCCAGCCTGACCCTCCCCTGTCACAGCTCCATGCCGTTTCCTCGGGTCCTGTCGCTGTCACCAGAGAGCAGAGATCAGCCCTGCCCCTCTGCTCCCCTTGTGAGGAAGCTGCAGGCCGCCATGAGGCCTCCCCTCAGCCTCCTCTTCTCTGGGCTGAACAAACCAAGTGACCTCAGCTGCTCCTTGTATATCTTCCCCTCCAGACCCTACACCATCTTTGTAGCCCTCCTTTGGGCACTCTGTAATAGTTTTCTGTCCTTCTTATAGAGGTTAGGTGAAGGAGAAGTGGTCAGGGAAACCCATTCTAAAAATTCAGCATCACACTTGTGGCATGTCAGAGCAGGAAAATGCAAAAACCACTGATGACTTTTTTTTTGCCTTTGCCTTAGAGTGGGAGGGGGGGCATTAGTCTCCCTGTAGAGAGACATCAAAGAGAAGAACGTGACGACCTTAGTGAAATTGCAAATTATGCTGCAAGTCTCAGGCAGATGACTGCTGTGGTTCTCATTGGAAGCCTTTTAGAAAGGGGTTTTACTGTAAGAGCTCCAGATCAGGGAAGCCGAGGTTAGCAAACAGAACAGGGCTTTTAAACACCAGCCTGAGAGGTGAGTCAGGTGACCACTTTAGAGAGGGCAACCTGCTCTAATAAGACACCATGCTAATAAGGAAAAAGCTCATTTCATCCACCATTAAATATCCATTAAGAACTTTAATTCTTGCCAGCTCACTTGCGTGAAGTGGAGTCAGCAGAGAGCTATGTTTATTAAACTTCACTATTCATTTTGCCCAAAATGGCCTTGTAACCTGACAGGGAAGAGAAAAGCCAGCACTTCAATGATGAATGCTGTGAAAAATGTTCCCAACCATTTCCTTACTAACAACTTACATATAAATGTAAATAGGCTTTGGTTGCCTTAAGGAAGCAAATACTTTTCAACCTGTACTTAAAAAGACTGAATGACAGGCTTTACAAAGGTGCTCATGAGACGTGGCCCCTGCCTACTTCCACAGGGCCTTGTGCTCCTAAGCATAGCTAACAGTGTCAAAAATAACAAGAGCATTGTGTCTAAGCTCTCATAAAAATGTTAGGTGACTGATAATAGTCCAATTCATTCTTCCCCTGCAATCTGTAGGCGCAGCTTTGTGTTGGAGGTCACATCCATGGTGTTGTGCCACGGGGAGCCCATCAACATTGCAGTGTGGTCCAAGTAACGCAGCAGCCTCACGACCTGGTGCTCTATGCCTGCTTCCAGGAATGGGGGGAACCATGCACAGCCAGGGTTATTCCGCTCACATCTAGATGTTTTTTCTCATGCCTCTTTTTTTTGATGGGAAAAAAATGGGAAGAGGACAAAAGGAAATTACAAAACACAACCTGGAGGAGGTAAATATAGGCCAACTGTCCCTCTCCTCTATTTTTTCTAGAAGATAGAAAAAAAAAGGCTATATCTTTTTCATTTTCTTTTTAAAAAGGGGACTGTGCTTCTTTAAAAACAATAATTGCAAAGGCAGTACTCAAAAAAGGCCATTAACTGTTGGTCAAAATCAGTTGTTTCTTCCTCCAATTCTAGTTGTATCTCTTTTGGATCTCAAAATACTCCATGAACTGTAACATTCAATTAACAATAAGCTCACCCAGGGAGAGAACAGAGCAGCCTCAGCTGTGGGTTATAGGATCCTAGAATCATAGAATCATCTAGGTTGGAAAAGACCTTCAAGATCATCAAGTCCAACTGTCAATCAAATCCAGCCAAACCATACTTTGTTCTGTTTTTCCTTATACTGATGCTCCAGGTGCTTCTGGACCTGGTGCTGTACTTCACTTCTTTTCAACCTGGTTCTTTCCTTTTGAAGCTTCTATCTCAAAGACCTTTCCTTCACACTGTTCTGCTGTCTGATGAGAAACTAGATAAATCTTCCTAGGCTACCACAAATGACCATTTGCCCATGATCCATTAGCACATGTTATGGCAATTAATCATTTTTTACCTGCTAAAGTGCAGATACTTAGAATAGACAAGAAGGCTGGACCTCCTCTGGGAGAATGTGTCCGCAGAAGAAAAAATGGGAAAGCAAGGGTGAAACAGGAGGCTGATGCCGATGATGTGCCTCAGTTGTGAAGCAGGCACCCAGGAATTATGGTGTGTGCTACTGCCCAGCCGCACACTGCTCTTCTTCACACAGTTGCACAACTCGTTCAAGCCTTTACTTTCCATCTCTGATAGTTCCTTAGGCTGAATATTTTCTTCTTCAAAACAGAATTTGGAAATAAAAATTCCCACACATGAGTTTTTAAAAGCACCTTTAGTTGTAATTTAAAACTTCTCTGTCAAATCTAGCTTGATGTACTTTGTTTTGCAGAGTGCTATACCACAGGAGACTTCTGTTCTTGTTCAGCTGAAGGCTAAGGGCTGTCTTTTATGGTGTTCACAAATACTTCAATATCCTACTGTATCCTCAGGGTGTTTATGTCTGATCAGATACAGGAGGAACACAAGCCCTCTGGAACATGCAGTCCTGTTTCCTAACTTACCAGGTTTACAGGAGCTGAGGTTAACATTAGGTATTTCTAGGAGCTCATAGAAAATGAAAGCTCTCAGACATTTCTGATTTGTCTCCTGCTACTTTTGGAAAAAAAATTCTTTACATGAGCTTGAAGACTGTATCTTTAATTCATATTTCCTGTCCCTATATCAAAAACAACTAATTAAGTTTCTGAAAATGTTTGAAAATATCAGCACTGCTACACATTCTTCTTCCTCTTCTGATCAAAAAGCATGACAAATAAATCCTCTACAATAGCTTTCATTTAACTACTGGCACTGCGTATCAGACTACTTCACTGCTTGCAACCACTACCAGTTTAACAGAATTTTTTCCTATGGGAGAAAGTCTAGCCAGCCTCAACTAAATATTTGGGGTTACAAGCTGTTAAGAGTGCTGTATTAGATTTATTTTTATAGCTCTAAAAGTGGTCGTGGCTGCTTCTCAGTACAAACTTGGTATTAGAACCCCTGCTTCAAAGAGCCTGTAATGTAAACTATGGAAGATCAAAAGAAAACAAGTTGCCTTGGTGGAAGTCTTATAGACCCATACAAGGCTACTCAGAGTATGGTAGGAAAATCTGCCGCATGGAACAATTTCTTTTGTGATAGAGCTGGTCAGAATGAATTTGTTTTCACTTTCTTAAATGGAAATATTTAACAACAAAAAAAACAAGCAACTAAAAATATTCTGAGTCATGATAAAAAGTGACTTGGAAACACTGAATGTTCCACAATATCAATATTGTGGTCCCCATGGACCTCCAGATTTTTTTTTCTAGTGCAAACATTTATGTGTTTTTAAACTTACAAGAGTAAATGAAAATGCCACTTAGATTTTTGTCTATGCCTCCTAAAAACGAAAGCTTCAGTCTTTTAAGAAAAATGTAGCTTCTCATAATCTTTTAAAAAGGGGCAAAAAGATAGCAGATTGTAGTTTCTTGCTCTCTCAAAAAGCACAATACAGAAACAAAATGACTTCAGATGAAAAAGAAAGAAAAAATAAAGAAAGAAAGAAAGAGAGAGAAAGAGAGAGAGAGAAAGAGAGAAAAAGCAAGAAAAAGAGAGAGAGAAAGAGAGAAAGAGANAGAGAAAGAGAAAGAGAAAGAAAAGAAAAAGAAAGAAAAAAGAAAGAAAGAAAGAAAGAAAGAAAGAAAGAAAGAAAGAAAGAAATGAAAGAAAGAAAAAGAAAGAAAGAAAGAAACAAAGAAAGAAAGAAAGAAAGAGAAAGTAAGAAAGAAAGAAAGAAAGAAAGAAAGAAAGAAAGAAAGAAAGAAAGAAAGAAAGAAAGAAAAAGAAAGAAAGAAAACAATAGGTTATTTTTAAAATGGTTTGTGAATTTATTAGCTTCAGAGAAGGAGACCATGTCTATGATGATGCACTTCAGCTCTGGCAAAGATACGTAGATGAAGAGAAGACATCAAGTGACCCTCTCTGAAGTAGAGGCAGGATATGGTTTGCTCACTTGTTTGTTGGCTTTCCTCTATTTTAAAGCCTCCTGATGTAAGATGTCAAATGCTTTTGACTTTTGCTGATTTGATGGGAGCTTAGGATAGAGGATGGTTAGCTCCCAGAAGATGGACTCTAATTACCATTGTTTCTGTGATCAGTATATTGATCTGCAAAGAAACAGCACAACATCACCATACTTGAGTGTTTCTTTTATCTTTGGGATGAAGACTTGGTGAGCTTATTTTCATGTGAGATTATATCCTTCGTTTTTTCATGCAAACCATCAAGAATATTAACAAATTAGTGAAGTTTTATTAGAAAGGAAATTTTTATAGACAACAAATATCCAGGGATGGATCATTTTTGTTTATCAGGGAAAGAGTCTTATAAAAAAAAAAATCAGGTAGAGTCAAGCCCAAATACCTTGTTTAAAAAATGAAAATGACAAACATGAGAATGCCAAATAGTTTAGAGTTTTGTGCAACTTTTTGCCTGCCTTCTTAATGCAGTTAACACAGGCTACTTCCACAATAGATCTATAGCTTGCTGTAAATTAAGCTACAAGGGCTAAATTCTCCTTTCATTAATATGACAACACCAACAGATTTAAGAATAGGCTGTGTTGTTTCCTTCTTAGGCACATGGGTTTGAATTCTGCACCTACTGTTGCTCCTTTATATGCTGTATTCATTTGTTTTTTGCTCTGGGCAGATAAGCTAAGTGGTATTAATATGCATTTCCTTTTATTAATATGTTAATATGCAATGGCTAAATGCAGATAAATAAGCAGGTGGAATGAAAAAAAGTCCTCCAGCCATCTGGATTTTCAGCCGTGTTCTGGTATTTACTGTTTCTTTTTCAAGCACTTTAAGATTTCGACTTTCCAAAATGATAAAGAATAGCCCCTGAAGAAAAGCCAAAAACATAAAACGAGGAAGGAAACCCCCACCTGCATTTGTATTGGTCCCAGTACCATTTGTGAGATCGTAGCCATCACAGGCTTCCTTTCTGAAGTCAGATCAAGCCAAGATGTTGTTACTCTACTAGGTGCTGTCTGCGTTTTTAAGTAACTCTCCTTTGAAGCCCTGTTTTTCAACAGTGTCACTTCACCATTGCTCTTCTGTAAGTTGCATGCTGTTGCTGCAACTAGGCCAAGCAGACTAACTGCTTAACCAAATTCTCCTGTTACTTCTTGAACATATATAAACTAAACACTCCAGACTGTCAGTATACACCTTTGGAGGGAGGGGTGGAAGGAGGGAGGGAGAAGAGTCAACTCATTGCAGGTTTTTCTTTTTTTAGGAGAATCATACACTTAACAACCAATTTTCATCAGTTACAATTAAAATAAAAAATAAGAGTCATTTAATGGCAAGAGACAGATTATTTGCTTGCAAAACTCTAATAATGTCAACAGAGGTCTGTTAGCAAAGACGTGCTCCAGATTTTTAGGTCACCCGAGGCAAGCAGGAGCAAGTGTGAACTTTCCTACACTGCCTATAAAAGTGAGGGCATGACAGAAATGAAGGATATTCTAAGTTCCTTTACAAATATCTATTAATATGTCTAAAATCTAAACAACAGTATTTCTACCATTCTGGGCTTGGGTTTGTCTGGAAGAGTAAAGGCTTCTGTCAGAGTCTGTGAGAGGACTGTGAGCAATGCTTCCCACTCTGACCATCATCACCTGGAGCCATACCTCTTCTGGGTCCTCCCCTAGTCATTAGTTTAGTGCTTCGGGCCCAAACAGAGGGAATCAAGAGGACCATGTCCCAGGATTTTTCATAATCCACAGTTAAGATACATTTTTTTTTTTAAAGAAAAACAGTTTAGCTTCCTATATACACAGGCAGAAGTTGTGTCTTGATCTCCTGCAGCTGTGTTGTATCATGAATCACTGGGTCATTGGGTAAAAGTCTGTTCTTGCTATTGTGTTCTTTGGTGTATCACAGCCTAAATTATTCTTGGCCAAAAGTACTTCCAGCCACAATTGTTGACTGCATTCAGCTTAAGTCTGTGAATAGTTTGGGGGTGAAAATAAACTGCAGCTTTTGGCAAACAATTTCTTTGTTTCCAAGAATTTCTTGGCTTTGTGTAGAGCAACACCACAGGCTGCAAGCACAAAGGCTCTCTCCTGAAGCTGGAGTGGGTTCACTGGGCAGAAGCCAATGAATTGTGTAAGCAGTATGGTGCTACTAATCTCTGAGATTCATGCAGGTATTAAGAGCTCAGTCCTCAGGAGCTCTGGGCCTTGCCCTGTTCATGTAACAAGGTCTGACTTGTTTCCCTCCAGAAACGATAGGCAGAAAATGCAAAATTTGCCTAGACTCAGGAAAGTTCTTCTGAATCAACTAAAGGTATACATTTAAAACGCTCTAGTTAAGTATATTTAGGTGCACAGACTTGTGGTACAGCAATGCTAATTTAATAGTAATCACCCTGACTAAGATTCACTTTGATTCATTTTTTGCATTGAGATAATCTAACTTTGAAGAAAGAAGAAAATGTATTTGAATTCTAAATAAAGTTATCCACCTGGGGTTCAGCACAGTTTAACCGGTATAGATACATTTCCACTCAAGTTAACTGTCATGAGAGTCCCAAAGTAGATAAAAAATTATTACTTTCTTGAGGGCTTGTTTTGGGGAACACTCTAGTTTTGAGTAACAGATCTATTTTATGTGTGACCTCAGCATGCAAAAACTTGTACTTAAGTTTCAATATATTTAATATTACTAAATTGATCTGCTGTACTACCCAGAATGTATCATTTTTTAATGCTGTGTTATTGCTGTTTTTTCAAAAACAGACATAGGTATGTAGTTACAGAATGTAAGCAAAGCACAAGACCCATGGTCCTCCAGAGAAAGCCCACAAGAGCAGTCCTCTCCTCTCTAACAGTTTAAAATGTTTCCTTGCACAGATTTTGCAGTCCTTTGTTTCCTGCTTTCAGCAATCATAGTTCTGTTTGACACAGAAAGCAAAATAAGAAAGGGGGAGGTAGAGGCAAAGGATACCACAAAGAGGCTTATGGAAGAGAATTCAGTTGTTTTCAAGGAACTTGAGGGAGATCCACCAAATCCAGCTCTTAGAGGTTGAGACCGTTATTCAGTGTTTCTGTTTAGCAGAAAAGAAAAAACAGTATTGTTTTAATTTATAACTAAGTACTGTAAATCAGAAGCCTCTGCTTTGCCTCCTTTTCCTCTCATGACTATTGTATCATTCCATTCACTTACACGTCAATATCCCTTCTTCTTCACAACTCAGTTTGCCTTTGTCAAGGCATAACAAATGGTCATCCTAAGACTAAACATGTAAGAGACGAAAATGAAATCAACAACTACAGCAAAAAAAAAAGGTGTGAGATTCTGGTTAAAACTCAAGCACCAAGGGTATATAAAACCGTGTACATACATTGCATAATCTCACCATTCGTTTGAAATGCTGGCTGCCTATTTTCTTGTATTATTATTCATTCATTACTAGTAATAAACATTATTGCCTAGAAAAATCTGAGGATAAATAATGAAAATACTGTATTTCTAAAAGAAAAAAAAAAGGGGGGGAGGTATTTTACTTTTTTCAGAGAAATGTGCTCAGAGTCTCAGAATGCAAACCATTGTGCAACTGCACCTTAGTTTCTGTTACCACTGTAAGAAGAGCAGCATGTTTGTTTGTTTTCTGATGTAGGTGCTCTTTATCTGCCTCCATCAATTTCCTAGAGTGGCAACGATCTAAGAACGTCAGATACAGCTATATAGAGAATCTATCACTTCAAGATTATAATAGATGTTTGAAATAGCCTTTGTAATTGTTAATTAGATTGCATGTAGCATGGTAATGAGGTCGCAGAAACTCATTTGATGACCTTTGTTATAAATAGCCATTAATTAGTATATAATTAATCTTCACATTCATTGGAGACATTGCATTTGAGCTGTATGTGAAAACAAAATTAGAAAACATCATATTCCATGTTGTATATGATTGTTGATTAAATGGCTACTGTATCTAAATGATTCCCAAATTATCAAACTAATAAACTATGAAGGTAATTAGATAACAATGATTTGTACAGTGTTAGAGTTTGCTCAGTGCACGTGTCTGATAACCACAAGCTAAATCATCAAGCAGGTGCTTGAACACAATGCAGACCCACCAAGACATGCTAAAATATCATCCCTTGTTTACAAAACCGGGGTCTTACTTCTGCTAAAGTTTGGATTTCCTGATGGGGAAAAAAAGAAACATTTTCAACTATAAGCAATGATTTAATGTCACGTGGACTTCTGATAAAAACCATGGATTTCAATTGCCATGCTCTCCGCTCCCCTTCCTGCAGCAATCACTGACTCTCACACCAGCTCATAGCCCCTAGATCAGGTAGCTGCAAAGCCTGCTTAACATAGCTACACAAATTGAGGCTCAGTTTTTTTCATTTCAGTTTATCTGCAAAACATTTTTGTCAAGCTTTTGTGGCAATACTGAAGAAAATAGAGTCCCCTGTGTTCCTCTTCTTTTTGCCCTCAATCCCTCCTCCCTCAGCATAGCAGGAAGAACAAATATTAGCAGAGCCTAATGGCCAGGTCAGCCACCGGCTCTGGAAGTGTGGATTTAAAATATGAGATTAATTCAGTAAAATGACTTTAAAGGTGGTACATCTTGACCAATATTATTAATGAAGAAAATGGCATGCTTTCTTGCTTCACAGATGATTGAATTGACTATTAATGAGAAGCACTATATTAGGGCTTAATATGGGGAGCTAGCAAGAAGCACGCTGTTGGCTTATGAGACTCTCAGTGTTGTAATATTCACAAGTGGCCACCTTGAGCCAGCTGATCAGAGAGCAGATGACTAAAATGGATTATCTGCCTTTTTTTTTTTTTTTTCAAGGACATCTATTTCTACAGGATCTTTTCCTTTACATATTTGCCATGAGCATATGAAATTGGAGTAGTGGAAAGAACTACAGTAGAACAGAGACAGTGGGAAAATTAGTAGTGATTGGAAGAGACAGGAAAAAAAAAATACAGGAAGAGGAAGAGGAAAACCAACTCCCAAAACTGAACAAATTATTATGGAAGCAGAATTTTTCTCCAGGCTTAGCAGGAAATAAAAGGCATAATGGCTTATAAACATGTCAGAAGTAAGGTATGGGAATTTCCATAGAAAGCAACAATAAAACGAAACGGAGAGCCACGACAGATCAAATCAAGACAACAGAAGGGAAGAAGATCCACACAGTTTACTGGATGTCAAACAGCTAGGGTCTGGGCTTCTGCTGAATATCAGCGCCATCACAGGAAGGCCCCACCTGACTGCTCAGAGCTGAGGAGAACTTCCTTGCACCATGGCACGGGCAAATGGTGTCCAGTTGGGTGGGCTGAGGAGGTTGAAATGGATGGAGCTCAGGCCAAGGAGGGGTAGCACCAGGGTCATGTCCCTTCTCTGGTCCCCTCATGGAGCCGTTCATCTGAAACTCTCCCAGTACTTGAGGAAGAGCAGGAGAACAAGACACCATAGATGGCAGTACAGCCACTGGAACTGGGGTGGTGGTGACGAAGAGCAGAGCTCCCAACAACAGTGATAAAACCAGCAGCTTCCTTCAAAGTTGATCACACTGCTTCTTTCTCTACTCTGCTCCTGTAGTGATATGCAACCAGGATGGTCTTTTGTTCTTGGGTTACTCTTGGCTTCTCCATCTTACTCGTGCTGAAACATGAGGGCAGAAGACTTTGGCGGACACCTGCTAGGGAGTCTGTTGATGCTGCAAGGTAACGGTATCCATAGACCTCAGCAAGTACTGTCCCAGGGAATCTGCCTACAGAGTATGGCTGCCCTGTCAAGTCCTCCATTTCCAATGGCTCTGGTTCCAGCTCAGACTCACATTTTTTGAGAAATCACTCCCAGATCACCATAATCCAATAATCATTTTTGCATGGTCATAAGAGAATATTAAAAAATGTTCTATATGTTTATGCTTGATCATTTCTAGAAAATGGTTGTAAAAATAGTCCTTTATTGATTCTAAATGATTTCCAGATCAAAATTGTTCAATTTTCAAATTAAAACCTCAATCTGCAAGCATTTATAAGTAGCAGCCTTCTTCATGTCAATAGCTTTATTGAATTCATGTTATGAATTGAGAAAATGAAACCACGTCCCCTCAGCATTGCATATTCAAGCTAGGACTCAAACTGTGTTCTGTCTTGCATTATACAAATTACAGAACTGGATTTTCATTAGCACCAGGGCTAATCAAAGACATTTGATCCAAACTGTTTTGACAGAAAATTGGCTGCCTGACAAAATTAATATTTTCATGAGAATGCTTTCCAAGGAAAGAGTTGACTTTTTTTGATAAAAAGAAGTGCTTTCCTTTCTTTTTCTCTCCCACGGTTTTAGACACACACACATATATATACCAGGGAATCAGAGATGCCACCACAGATTCCTAGTGCTCTTTGTGTTGAGGTCCCTGTGCCACATCACCTCTTCTCTGTTGATCTGATCTTCCAAATTAGCGGGCAGATGAGGATGCTTCACAGGAAACAGCATCCCAAGCAGAAATCCAGGGGAAAAAAAAAAAAAGTAACAGACTCCTGTTCTTCATTTTCCATTAAATACTGCTACAGCTTTCTGATTCCATTTTATTGGTAATTGAAAGTATTTGGGTTTCTGAGAAGTTAAATATTTCTTTGAAATCTGTTCTTCTGTTTCAGATTAGATATAATGCAATGTTTTGTTGTAACTGGTAAATCATATGAAAAAAAAAAAAAAACAAACTTACTGAAAATAGCTATTGCCCTGGAAAATAGAAATAAAAACTTACCTTAAAATAGTGCCAAGTTCTCTGGTCCCTTACACAGAAAAGTGAAAACACAGAGCAAAACATAAAAATTCTGGGTTTATAATCAAGAGTAATGTATGAGAACGTCCTTTCAGCTAATGTTGAACATGTATTCTTAAAAATCCCTTATTATCATTTACTGCAATAATTATAATTATCCTTTGGATTTGAACAGCAATAAAAATGAGACCAATACTAGTAGTAAAATGCAAGACCAAGATGTTTCTAAAAGTCAGACCCATGTCTGCTTTTGAACAAAAATCAGTATATCTGGCAGAAAATATAATGGCAATCATGCAAAAACTTGAGCTCATTGTTTCAAAACTGAAAAGAAAAATAAACAGCTAAAATCAGGGAGCTCTTTGTATGTATAATGATATCAGTCTTCTCATAATCACACATAAGAAACGTTTAATTTTATGTTAATGTATATTTTGGACAACTTTCTTTACAACTCTTTACAGTCCCTCCAATGTGAGGGACTCAAGCACCAGAGCTCCGACCACTACATGCTCTGGCAGGACGAGGCACCCTGATGAAGGAGACTGAGGTTTCCATTCATCGTTGCTTTTTCTTCCACAACGAATGTGATTCAAGGCGTAACACATTTGTGTAAGAACATTGTCCTTCATTACCATTTCCCTTTGCTGTTACCTCTGCCAAGCGACAGGAAAGATAACTTTTCACACAAAAGAGGAAAATGAATGCACTTTCAGCACAGACGTGCATTTCAAATTGGCAGAATGTGTTCCCAAATGCACTCAGCAACATTATTCCTCAAACAGAGGCATTCAACAAAGCTGTGAGGTGTTGCTGTTGAAGGTTGAAATGTAAAGCATAAGCCAGGTTTTCAAAACATGGTAGCCATGGCCTGGCTGAAAATTTGTCCCTCAACTGCTCCTTGGTCTGGGTGTTGGAAATGATCTAGTCGTTATAGCATGAAGCTCAGTGCTGACTGATTTATCCAATTTCTCTGAATGGTAGAAAGATCTGTGCTGACCAGAAGCCTTCATGCAAATAGAGTTATTACTGCTGTAGTGTGGAGGGTAATAAAAATACACACATCAAATTGGATACTGGCATTCCACTGCTTATGCAGATAAAATATATTTTTGAAGGCAGATACTAAACTCAAATGTTGGCTAGGATTATTTCTGTACAATTCTGTACATTCTGATCATTTCCTTACATTTTCTGTAGGAAAAGTATTAAAAAGAAAAACAAGACAAAACAAAGCAAACAAAAAACTCCTTGAGCTTCCTAGATGAAAGGCACTGCATGGTTAATAAGTGCTAGGCATGTGATGTATTCTTAATACTCCTTTAAGAGTCCTCTGCATAGACATAATAGGAAAACCCGTTGCCGCTTTTATCAAGAGGGAATCAAAAAGGTCCCACTAAGGTCAAAGCTAAGAATACACACTACTTGTTGGTGAAGGTAACGTTATCTGCACATACTTGATTTTTATAACTGGCACGATGATATTAAATTTAACATAAGCATTATTTCAGAGCTGCCTGCAAAATAGGTGGATAGAAAGGGGCAAGGAGTTATGATGGCAAATCCTGACTCATTTCCCTCTCCTTGGTAACAGTCTGAGAGTGGAGATTATGGGAATGAGAAGAAAAGTGGAAGATTCAGCGGATAATTCTCTTATTTACATAATGATTCTCAAGCCTAATATCACACAGTGTGGTCTCAGCTCTCACTCTCAGTTGTCCCTTATCTGCTTTTTATTTCTTCAGTTCCTAAAGCTAACTTACTTATTAATGTGTAAGGATGCAATTTGGAGAAGTGTAAATTAATTTGTTTCTTTCCTTCTTCACAGCTCCAATGTTCAAGCATGAAACAAAGATCTACCAACCTGAAAACAGTTTATTCTGCATTAAATGACTTAGAGCATGACCTTAGTGCTGAAGTTTTGCTTTTCTGCTGAAAGATATTAATGATTAAGAGCAAAGTGGCACTTTGAGGGTTAGCACTCTCTCAGGCTGCCGTAGCCAACATACAAAGTGAGGGACACACACACACATATAGACTCGTAAAACGCTGCATTTGCTACCATTTGTGGTCAACCTGCATGCAAGGGAGGGGAAAGGACAGTTTTCCTTTGGCAGGTGGATACAAGGAAAAACAGCCACACGCTGTCAATCGCACCTGAACTATTGTGAGGATGATTTTAATATTGTGTTTGTGCTCCCGAGTTTGAGGCTCCCTTCTACAAGGACCAATGCACACACAGAGAAGGTCCCAACGTGGAGCTTGCGTGGTCCCTGCCTATGACAGAGGAGCCCAGGGGGGTGAGCAAGAGCAGATGAGCAGCAAAGAGATTATGGCACCAGTGGGTGAGCTCAGTGATTTGGCTACTTACAGGGTCAGTAGGAGGAAGGTTTGGAGAACCTGCCCTGAAGGAGCCCTTTCTGCTGGGCCACGGCCTGCCTCCTCTCCCAGCTGGGACGTGCCCTGCCTCCCTGAATGGCAGGGTTTGAAAGCAGTGCTATGAAGCAATGCCATCTGGTACCTCATGCCGGTGATCAGGAACCAGAGGTTATGGGGTCGGCAGTGTTTCAGGATAGTGCTTGGAACTACCAGCAGCATCAGATCGGAGATAAGCCCAGTCTGCTCCTGGCTGCTTTTGTTGAAATTAAATTAGCCAATGGAAAAGTTGCCCTCAAAAATGCAAATCCTTGTTGCAAGCTCACAGACATTTGCAAACAAGAAAGCACGTGCGCTCGGCCAGGCTTGTCACTAACGTGAATGCTGTTAGATATTTGAAATGTGATGATTTCCTGCTTCTAAAACGTCACTCAGATGCCAGAAAACTGCTCCATGAGAGAATGGGCTCTTGAAGGATTCGAAAGGGAATTTTGTGTGCTGGAGCACTGGTCATTCATCTTCTGCAAGTGAGGTTCCTTTGGGGGGCCACCCTAAAACTAAATCATCTTAAAAATAACTTGTGGATGCAAGAAAGAAAGAAAGAAAAAAAAAAAAACAGACCAAACTTTTGCAAAAGAGCTGGGATAAAACAGACTCAGCAAACCTACCTATGCATTGATTTCATGGTTTAGATACCCTTCTTTCATCCTGACTCTATGCCAGGATGAGTCCCAAGCCTCTTCCACATTGTGGTTTCTGTGGTGCAGCTGTGGGATGCTGGAGCTGGGCAATCAAAGGAGCAGAGGCTGAGGATGCTGCGTAGATGAGACAGACCAGAATTTCGCTTCTATTCTAATACAGGCATTTCTTTCCTTGATAGAAAAAAGGATGCAAATACCACTAAATAATAGAGGTACAAATCGAAAGAAATAACAAACAAACAAAACCTTATTTGCTCTTCTCCTACAGTTCTTTCACAGAGCTTTTCCGAAAGTACCTTCATATTCTATCATTTTCCAATGGTAGATATGCTTGTGTTGCCATTTATTTCATTACCCAAGGGGCTGTAGTGTAAAATACAGTTTTTCTACTTGGATTCCAACCATACCTGCCATGCATAATAAAAACCACACATTCATTTCGCAAAAATAAATCATACTCTTTTTGGAGGCGAGTTTTTGTACATGGCTGAATCTGCAATGTTTCTGATTAGTCTAAAATGAAAAGGAAAGAGAAAGAAAGAAATTTTTTTTCCCCTCTGGATGTTTGTTCACTGTGTTACACCAGCTTCTGGGAAGGAGGATTGCCTGTTTCTTTAAATAGGATATTACTTGTTAGCCATGTGTATCGCACAATAAAGCGTGAGACAATTGCTCCACTGTCTGCAGACCCAGGAGGAACGTATGCGCGCAGATGCGTTCTGTTCTGCTAATGTGCTGGCGAGCAGCATCCTGCAGCTGCTCCAAGCCTTCCCCCCTCCTTGCTGGCTGATTTCAAGGGCTGGCACTGCTCGGTGGACTCAGCAGGGACAAAGCCACAAACCCAGTGCAGGAGCCCCTTTCTGAGCGGGGAGATGACAACGACACCGATCTCCTTGCTCTCGTTTGCTGACCACCTTGCCAACAACCTACGAGCCCCTCTGAATTGATCCGACGGCGTAAATACGCACTTCTCACAGGAGCAGTTGTGGTCTGTTGAGTTATTAATTGTTATGATGTATTGTATTGCTGTTTGGTTGTTTTGCCATGCAAGCGGCACCCTGCTGTGTGCGAGGCACCCATGGGGGCAGAGCCGTCCTAACACGCGCACAGTGGAGCAGCACGATTCTGCTGGATGCTTAATGCCCTTAATTTCCATGCAGGTCAACAGAATCTGGGCTCACCCAGCACCTTGGAGGAGTAGGCACTAATTACCAAGCAGTCAGTGGAGCAGCGAAAGGCACCAAACGCAGGAAAGTCAGCTATGATGCCACCCAGAAGATTAAGAAGCTGTCATGCTAGCTCACAGGAAATCATTAGCCACTCTGTTTTATTAAATAATGGTAACATATACTGCTCCCTGCAGTTCATGCTTGCTTCTCCACTAAATATAACATAGGTTCATAACAGGGAACGTGAATATTCCAGCACCTCTGAAATCTGCGTTAAGGCTGGGTACGCTGTAGCTTCTGTTCTCAGCTTGCCTATCACTGGGCACACACCCAGCCTGAGAGCCTAGAAAATCAGTAGTGTCCATACGAAGATGTTTGTGACTCAAGGCCAAGAAGAAATCCCATATACATCTCCAATATCTGCTTAAGACCACCATTTCCTCTCCCAGGTCTTAATCCAAGCCTCACGGAAGCCAAGCAAATGACAGCTTTTGTTTTCCCTGGGATTCAGCTATATCCCTAAGCCATCTGACTGCATAAAGCCTTTACTATTGCAAAGGTTTCAGGGAAAGGCTCACATTACTTATCACGTCTGCTAGGTTTTCATAAGGCCAGGCCGGTTCAGGGATAATGTATCAGTGAACGCTCATTTTGAACATGCTTACTTTGTTTCAGAATTTTAATAAGAAGTAAGGTTAGGTCTGTCCGTTTAACTAGAGTCAAAATAGAGCCACAGCACATAACAAACATAAATTTGCAGAAGGTGGGAGTTATGTGTGTGATTTGGCAAGAGAAATAACTCCCGGGACTCCTACTGTCTTATCAACTGATCTTAACGTTATAGTGGCACGGTTAATTTTGGATACCGTGCTTCTTATGGCTGAATAAATAGCTCAGTAAATAAGCACAGGAATTCATTAGTCATTCATTCAGATCTGCAGTTCGATTCAGTATATAAATTAGGATTTGAATTTTCTTCCATTGTGTATGGGAAGAAAATATTTGAGCAAAATTTAAGCATTCCACTAAGACCCTCCCAAAAGAATTCGATCAGAATCCAGACTTCTGGGTATGCTTACACCTAATGCCCACAAATAAAACTCTAACACAAGCTGTACAAGATGATTAACCTCATGTGAAAAAAAAAAAAAAAAACCTCCAACAAAGAAACTTGACTATGGTTGCCTTTTCCTTTGCCATCTGTTCCTGATTGCCTTTATTAGAACATCTATAGGAGTACAAGTGCATTTTGCAGCCATTCCACCAATGGTAACTTTTGTATTTACAGTGAAGTTTTGAATTTACTGTAAAGTTTTGTATTTACAGTAAAGAAAGCAGTAACAGACCTCACAGGAGTGATCTTCGTTCACAGCTGCTGCTCACAGAGACTTTTCTGAATGTGATCTGTCACTGGTGAAATTTCACAGGAGCGTGGACATCATCTCAGGAAGACACCTACAGCCTCATCTGGACAGCTCTGGGAAGGAAGAGCTTAGACTCAGCTGCAGATTATTTATCCCCATGTTTTCCCATCCTTCAAAGGGAGGTGCCACAAAATAGAGGGAATGAGGGAATGCTTTCACTAACTCCTGCTTCACCTTTCTCAGTCTTTCTCTGCCTTCCCCCATTGTTTTAATGTTAAAACTCACACATATAATGGAAGAATAAGTTAAGTTACTTGGCACTTGAATAAGAGGGTTACCTTCACAGTACCAAATCAGACAACTTTTCCAGGGTGATATATTAAAAATCTTATGAGAACACAGGCAGAAGCACTAATAGGGTGTATATCTTTAACTTCAAGCTGATAAAACATTAACTGCTTAATTCCTGCCAAATACACTAGATAACTCATCCAGCACTATGTTAATGTTTGAAGATTACCCATCAGGAACTGACAGTAGTTTAACTTTAGTTAAATCAGCTCAGCATTTGTACAGTTTGAAGCACTTACTAGACTTATTCGAAGAAGTAAACCATTCAAACAAAAGACAAAGTTTCAGAAATTGCATTGTTTTGTATTTTCCTAGATTATTAAAATTTATGGCTTTTTAGCTCAAACATTTTCAGCCCCTTCAAACTGTCAAGTTTCAGAAAGTCTAAGGAAGAGGACCAATGCACCAAGGCACTGGCTGGAGTGCCTGGGAAAAACTTTGACAACAAAACTTGGGGTACAGCAAAGAAGGTGTGCAATCCCACAGAGTTTTCCTTGGTTTTTGTTATGATTTATCTTTAAGAAATGTTCCGTTATGGCCCACTGGATGGCTCTGTGATCATTTAGTCACAGAGCAAGGTTGGATGGAACCAGTGTAAATCAGGAGTAATTTTACTTTGGTCCGTAGAACTGCAGAGGTGCGAAATTTATCTGTGTAGAACCAAAATGAGCACCCTGAGCACCTTTTTAGATTCCTCGTGTTCATCTATTGGTCAAATTCAGTAGCACCTCCCAAGGGAATTCACAGTGCTGGTGGGTCAAGTTTTTTCTTTGCTTCTATTTGGGATTTTCTCCTCGTCTTAAATGGATCAGGAGGACAGGAGAAAGAAAATAGGGAGAACAGCTCTTTCGAACACTGCCTCCTAGAAACAGAAAGAGCTAAAAGCTTGAGGTTTTAGGTCCACGTCATTTGGAGGTACAAAACGTCAACATACTATCTTTTAGCAACTGTTACTGTGGAGTTAAAAATTACCCAGCAACTTCCAAGCACAGGGAGGACAGAAAGAAATCTGTAGCATCTTCTCCACAGGTGTTGGCAAATGGCAGCCATTAATGAGAACCTCTAGGCTTAGAAAGCTCAGAAAAAACTTGGTTTTGTTGAAAACATCCAATGAAAGAGAGAGAGGTATAAGTCACGATAACATGAGAGGTTCTTGTGACGACTTCATCAAAAAGTCTTAAAAGGAGGGAAATCACTCATGCACAGATAATTTTATAAAAGTCACATAGATCTCAAAAAAAAAAAAAAAAATCAACCAAGAATCGTTATTTTCCATACTAAAAGCTATGATGTTTTTAGCCACAGGACAAAAAGCAGTATCTTGGCAAAGTTTAACAAATAAAACTTTTGAGCCAGATTCTGTGGCACGTGCTAGCTGTGCTTCTTCTTCAAGACAGATCTATATATACCTCTACACTGAGAGAAGCCTATTTTACCTTTACAGCCTAGGAATTCCTCAGGAAAAAAATCTCCATTCTTTATATATCTTTGAATAGTTGACTAGTATATATAATCTGTCAATGGTCCTTTCAATCTTTTTTGAAATTTGTGGTCTGGGACAAACTCATTAGCTCTTTAATTCCCCTTCTGAGTATTAAGAATAAAAATACTGCTTGATGGAGATACTGTGGGAAATTCTGCCTGTCTGAAGATATATTCTTACCGGCATGCACCTTGTGTGCCAGCTGCTCCCAAAACATTAGTGGCTGAACTGAGGTGGGGAATTAAATTGGACCACTTCGGGGAAATGTGTTCATGGTTTTTTCCTCCTCATGCACAGCACAGGAACGACTGGTGAGGTACACACATCACAGCCTGCACAGTTTGAGTAAAGCAAAGCCAACAGTTATCTCACAGATATCCTCAAATCAACAAGAGCACATTTATCAGGGGACATACAGAAAAGTTTTATTAATCGCTCAACCAAGCCTCCATCCACTCTGCCTGAATTTCCTAGTCCCCAGCAGGATGCCACCGGTCAGGACATGGAGGAAGTGCCCATGTCTGTATTAATCACAAAATGCAGCTGTGCTGACCAGCTCCTCGGTGTGCCCATGGGAGACGGGGTGCCTCCCAGGCTGGTCTGACTTCAGGGAGCGCTCTGCCCACCCAGGGAAACACAGGGCTCTGGTGAGGGGCAGGAAATTGCCACCAAGGCTGTACAGGAAAACACAGGTGAATTCTCCAGTGTTGTGGTTGTCACACAAAATAAATTAATATATGCATATATATATATTTGCAAATATACTATCCATATAGCTAGAACTATGACTATACAGCTGTATGCTACTTCTGTATCTAACCCATACCTATCTGCATACACATATCTCTTAGTTTTAGGCTTAAAGAAACTAAATTGCTCCTAAAGGACATGGTAGGTACGTTGTTGCTTTTTGGATGCTGACACTTTGTTCCTTGTATCAGGAATTTCACCAAGTAACTATTTCTATTCCAGATGTCAAATTTGGTTGTGTTTGCCTGTATTCAGTAAGACTCTGATGGACAATTGTATTTGCCCCACAGATGAGTAGTATACACAGCTCAATTCAAGCATGTAATTAATGGCTGCTGCTTAAAAGCTGTATTTCATCTGATTTATAGCACATGACATTCTTTTTCAGCCTCACTTGTTAATTGGCCCTATTAGTAGCCCTTTTTTCCTTCATCTCTTTCATTAGCTATGTACAAGGGCTTCCTGATTTTGGGGGGCAAGGGAACGAAGTGAAAACCTTGCAAAATTAGCTGCAGGTTAATTGTCTGCTTGTCTCAACCAGCAGGGTCGCAGTTACACTGGCAGCCTCAGGTGCTGTGTTCCTGCCGCGCCACCAGGACCGTGTTCACGTTTCGGTGCAGGGCTGTGGCACATCACTGCTGGGGGTGATGAAAATGCAAAGGAGAGGCAAAGAGAGGAAACCTGGGGGTCTGGGATGGAAGGTGCTGGTGGGTTACCCCTCACTGGCCCCAACCTGCTCTGCTGCAGCTCCCCTGACATCCCCCCAGCGTGGTGGATACATCCCAACTGCCTGCATGGCCACACAGCCTGAGAAATACCCACTAGCTGCAGCAAAGATCAAGCTGGAATGGAAAAGCAGAAATAAATGTTTGGGATAGCCCTTCCTCTGCACTCCAGAGTCAGAGCTTTCCCTCCTTTTCTCTGGCAGTCATCTACCACCAGCCTTTTGCAAGCTCCAGGCCCTCTTTCTCCTCAGGAAGCAATAAAAACAATACTTGGGAAGAAAATGAGTATTCTGCTGGATGAAACTCTAAAACCTGCCTCTGAATAGACTCACCCTGCTTGCGAGTGGCTGGGCAATGCTCAAAGGCTGACTAATTGTCACAGATAGATCAGAAAACCTCTCTGAGAACCGTGTCAGCCCAATTTAATTATTTTGCTTCACACTCCGGTGCCTTTAACACAACAGTGTCTGCAAGGTGCTCTCTGTGCCCGTGGCTGCCTGGGAGAAGAGCAGCTGATTGAAGGGTTGGAGGGGAACTAAAAGCAAAGATTCATTGTGGTTTCCAAGGAAAGCAAAATTAAATGAAACAAGAACTAAAAAAAATTGCCCTACTAATCAGCCTCATGATTAAGGAAATGGACCAGAGAGAGACCAGAAGATGCATCATAAATCTTCAGGATCGACTCTCCACACACTGCTCGATGACATCTGGCTGCTCACCACCTTGCAAAAGTTGCACAGCTTGGATGCTAGAAGATGTTGTGGTGCCACCTGTGCAAAACCGAAAGCGGCCGGTTCCTCAGCAGGTGGGAGCAATGCCTCTGTGTCCCGGCGATGAGGAGGCTGCAGGCTGATGGACTGCAACCGCGCTGTGTGGGACCGCCGCTCCCGCCCCTGCCCCTGAGGTTGGGGTGGATGGCACTGATAAGCCACCGCATCAGTGTGAAAGAGTCTCACTCTTCCTCAGCGCAGTGTTTTGGAAAAGCAGGCCCTTCTGAATACTCACCCAGGGCCAGCACAGAGCCTCATTTTGCAGAGTTCACTGAGAGCCCAGGCAGTATGAAGAAACCTTAGAAACTGTAGAAACAGACCATCTGAAAAGTCTTTTTTAGAGTCACATCAACTGCTACTTTGCCAGGAGAAATGAGACTGAACAGTTTGCCAAAGAAAGGTGCCAATGCGTATCCACAGGCCGGGTACATGAGGATGGTGTTGGCCTCTCAGGGATGTAACCTGATGCTTGTACAGCTCAGCAGAGAGATATGTTTTTGGTTTTGACTGGCATTTTCTGATATGTAGGCAAGCAGTAGAATTTTAAAAAAATACATATAAAGAAAGAATTTCTAACGTAATCCACCTTGAGTGACTATTTACACTGTTCTACTCCCCTTCTTTGCCATTAATTCCTTGTCACATGACTCCTCCCTCCTCTTGTTAAGTGTTTTTAAAAATAATTATTTCAAGTAAAATCACACTGATGTTTCTGGTATGGATATTAGCAGAGATCAGTTGATATACTGGGTCCTATTTTCATTTTCTCCAGAGCTTTCCTGAGCTGCTATGCAGGTAGTTCGTCCCAGAGGCACAATGACAACAATGTGGCTTTTTCATGTAAGTAAATAATGTCCTTGACTTTTTTAGGGTTGTGAAGTGCTACGCATGGTCATGCATTAGAGATACAAGCAGTAAAGGAAGAAGCACCCAAACCCCCAAAACCTGTAAAATTATATTAGCTACGATCAGCATCAATTTTGCCAGCAGTTATGTTTTCCAAATTCTGTTCTCCATCTTCTAATAGCATTCTCAAATTATATGGTGCATTACTCAAATTGCTACTTACACTAGCAATAAAAGGTAGTACACTAATATCAAAATATAGCTATTAATTAGTCTTGTTGCTACCACAAAATGAAAGTATGGAAAAATAAGCAGGTATGTGTCTACCCTATGGCTGCTTCTGTGCAAATCAGTCTTTTTGCTATCTGAAATGTTTCTTCACAAGAGAAAGGAAATAAAGTTTGGTCCCTGTATGATAAAGCTGACTCAAATGCCACAACTGCCTATCCTAGGCTTTCTCCTTTATAAGCACTGTTTTTCTCTTGAAAGTTTTCATGAAAGAGATAAGATTTTTAACAGAAAAGGCACATGAAATAGATCAGAGGAAAAGGATAATTTTCCATCATTATTTTGCATTTTCTTTAACCTAATTGTGTTTGCAGTTTCTGTATTACATTTTAACATTATGGATTTCCACAATTAACACTTTACAGGATTCTTCTCTTTTTATACATGATTTTTCAAAAAAAGCTTTTATCTTAACACATGAAAAAATATGCTTTTTAGCTCCAACTTGTAGCTAATGTCTATGATTTATATTAATATAACATAATTATCATACATTATAATAATTAGTTATTAAACATATTACTTTTAGTTCCTAGCTCACGGAGACCATAAATGTTACTGTAATTTTAAATCAAATATAATGGTGCACTTTAAAGTGTGACCTCCCTTACTGATAAGTGCGTTTATTGTCTTGTCTACTGAAAATGAAAATTAAAAAAGCAGAGGGGAAAGATTTCCATCTGTAATAGCAATGAAATAATTGCTGGAAGGGGGCTGATGGATATGAAGCAGGGAGAGTATGATTTCATGGATCTAGTGAGAGCTGAGATATAACCCAGTAGTCAACTCAGCTCAGGAAAAGTCTTTTCATGGTCAGAATTTTGCTTCAGTATCTAAAAACTCTTTTTTGGGGGGGGGAGGCGGGGGGACAGATAATATAGCTAATCAAGGTGGCTTTCTGCCCTTGTGGGAAGAGGAAGGCTTAGCAGTTCTGCAGTAGGAGAGAGACTGGTGTTGTTGGTGGCCTGGATGTGCACAGGAGATATTGCTTGCAGATGGGTTTACTCGGGACATACCAGCTCAGCATAAAGCAGGCCTTAATGCCTACCTGTGAAACCCCGCTCAGTTCCTGGAGTAGCTCTACAGAAGGAATTTTTAAATTTTTTTTTATTTTTNAAAATAAATGCATTACTGCTCAGAAATGGAAAAGGCAAATATTTAGAAAGACTGGACGATATCTGGAAAATACATGTCCCCATCTTCCGTCTGTCGTCGCAGGCACCCTCCGGAGAGCGCCCACAGCCCAGCTTCGCGACAACTGCGGCACAGCCACACAGGGGCCGCCTTTCGGGATCCAGCCTCGCCCTGCCCCTTCCAGAGATGCGTGACCGCCACAGAAAGCAGCACGCGGCTGTAATTCAATAGGGACTTGGCAGGGCCCCCTTGCTCCTCCTGGCAAAAGATTAGAATACTCCCAGGCATTTCTGGATTTTCTGTGCTGCTTGGGTCTGCAATGCTTACGGTCAGCCCCGAGAAATTCTTGGCAGTTCCCAAGCTGAGAGATGCACAAGTGTCCAAAAACAACTGGGGCTGACCCCTGGCCATGCCAGGGACTGTGCTGTCAGCACGTGTGTGTGTGTGTGTGTGTGTGTGTGTACAAGAAGAGGCTGGGGAGAGAAAAAAGAGAAAAAAATCTAGTCAGTAGTATCACTTCACAGGCATGATTTAGTTGGTGGTATGCGAAAATCATTGGATTTCTGCTTTACAGAGAAAATTGTCATTGGTGCCAGCTTATCACATACCTCGGTCTGTGGGAAGTTCACATCAGACGTAGGAGTGGTATGAATAAAGAAGGCTACTGGCTGTTTTCACATCTTCCCCCACCACTCCACCCCTCCTCTGTACATTTCTCTGTGGTTTTAGATTCCAGCTGCATCTAGAGCCTTTATATGAGTTGTCTCTTATTTGGGGTTTATTTATCCAGAAGATGCCTTTACATTCCCAAAGGCCTGAACTCCATTGACTACAATTTCTGCTGTGCTGGTCGGTTGTTACATGGCTTTAGAAAATCCATGAAAGTATCTTCAGCTTGGCAAGAAGCAAAGGAGATGAAAAACAACTGTATGAGAGGAAGAAAGGTCAAAGTGCTGGACAATATTCTGAAAAAACTGTGTTTTGTTAATAAATACATTGTTTTCCAAGAGTGTCAGGCCTTGGGATATGCACAGTGTGGGAAATCTTTCTTCTAATACCAAGGAGGCTATCAAAAGCACTACAATGCTTTGCCATGTGGACAGAAAACGTCCACCCTAGGATCATGTCAGGGCCAAATCCTTTCCCTCTACGTCAATAAGCACTCAGAGCTTGTGAGGATATTTTGCTAGGCCGAGAGCAACTCTTGGACGGGCTTGCAGGAGTGCTGGTCACATTGTTATCCATGTGCTCACAGGGGCGTTTATTATATGCCAGTCTCATGGGAAATGTATTTAAACAAGAAAATAAAATGCTGCAGGAAGAGTTTTCTTGCAGTAAAAGAAAACCACGGCAGAGCAGAGGACGGAATTCACTTTTATCTGAGCTTACAAGAATCATTACTTCAGCTGAAGCAACTGATAATATATTAAATGCAAAACTCTCTGTATTGAACACTTTTCTCCTTCCTACACCTGTTCTGAATTTCTTTCTACAGTCTGCTGATGGCCATCGAGAGCTTCATAGAGATATGTAAAGTGGGATGCTTTCTCCCCTCCTACGAGGCTTTGGAAATGCTTGGAGTTATCTCTCACACAGCCATCGTTCCTGCTGGAGTGACATCAGTAGTGCAAATACAGGCTTGCAACATCACAGGAAGAAAGAGATGATAGCAGAGTGCTGATTACCTGGGAGAAACTTGCTTTCTGTTAGAAACAATGAAAAACAATGTCACTGGTGCTAGAGTGAGTATTTAATGCTTGGTATGTGGTGCTGGTTGGGAAATAAGAAAAGATATTTTCGACTACAATCCCAGTTCTACATTTCCCAGTTGTCACAGTCTCAATGGCAAGGCCTTTAATGATTCATAGGTACCAAGATTAAAAAAGATTCGCTGTGTGTCAGCACCTATGCAAAGTCTCTCCTTGCACAGCAGGATATTCTTCCTACACTGTCAAGAAAGTGCCAAAGAACTAAAGCAATTAGGCTCCACAAATCCTAGCATAGTAATGACAGTTTAAATCTGGCAACTGAATCTCCCAAGTGACAACTCTGTGGTCACTATAATGTGACTTATGGAGTATTCTCCATTTTAAAGAAGCTCCCTATGACTACCTGTGCTGAGAAGAGATGCATTTTCCATTTGCACCAAGCAAACACCATTACTGTAGCATCAGGGATGAGGTAAAGGCAGAAATTTGTGACCTCTGCAGAGCTATGATGTGGGATTCGCTGGACAGGGACACCCTAGCACTCGCTTGACGTTGGATGCACTGCACTTCACAGAATCACAGAACGGTTGAGGTTGGAAGGGGCCTCTGGCAGTCATCTGGTCCAACCCCCTGCTCAAGCAGGGACACCTACAGCAGGCTGCCCAGGACCATGTCCAGGCAGCTTTAGAAGATCTCCAGGGAGGGAGACTCCACTACCTCTCTGGGCAACCTGTGCCAGTGCTCTCTCACCCACACAGTACAGAAGCGCTTCCTGATGTTCAGACGGAACTTCTTGTGTTTCTGTTTGTGCCCATTGCCTCTTGTCCTGCTGCTGGGCACCACCGAAAATAGCATGGCTCCATCCTCTGTGCACCCTCCCTTCAGGTATTTATAGGCATTGATAAGATCCCCCCAAGTGTCCTCTTCTCCAGGCTGAACAGTCCCAGCTCTCTCAGCCTCTCCTCACAGGAGAGGTGCTCCAGTCCATCTTTGTGGCCCTCCACTGGATGCTTTCCAGTATGTCCATGTCTCTCTCGCATCATCTATATGATGATCTCTCCTATCATCTCTTGAGTTATCTATATGATGCAGTCATATGTACAACACACTGAGCAGAGCAATACCTGTACTGTGATTAGCTTTGTAGCCTTACTCCCACCTCTGCCGAGGCAACAGAGCTAAGACCAGCCCAGACTGCTGTAGTAGATGTTTCCAGGGCAGGCATCAAATACGAGAAAGTAATTGTAGTGCATGAGTGTGGTTGCTCAACTGTTTTTAATATATAGGCCATTCATTTTTACAGGGGAATAAATGCAACAGACAGTACAAGCAGGCTTGGAAAGAGATTGAAAAATATAGCCTTGAGACTTTTAGGAAAAGATTCATGGGGTTTCGACAGAGTAGAGAGATAATGCGAACAGCCCAGACGTCTGAGTTATGGCCAAAATTAAGTGAACACAATGTTGCTTGTCTAGACCCACGGGGAGAATTGTCCACACCAGAGAACCAGCCTGGCCCCATCCAAAGTGAGTCAGAGCCGGCGTGAATGGGGGATAGTCCCAGTGCTCTGGGCGTGCCAAAGGGCAGAGCAGAAGCGAGCAGTGAGTAGGCACGGATGGACGTGGTGGACATGCCGTGTGCGTTGGGGGTGATGAAGTGGGGGTTGAGATCGAGCTGTGTTTTCTATCCACATCTTCCCTTCCGTAGCTTAATTATGGTCGATGCTGTCTGCAGGTGCTGTAAGTCAATGTAACAGCGAGGGCTGCCGGGATCCACCCCTATTGCTGGACCACACTGTGCATATCCAAGCTCATACAATCTCCAGGAAAGAAATTTAAGACTTTTTTTTCCTCACATCCGCCCCATCCTTTGTTCAAATGATCAAGTTTTAATATTGGTTTGCTGTAAAGTTGAACAGTACAGTCAGTAATAGATGGGAAAAGAAATTGCAGCAGTACTTCTTTAATAGTTTGTGAGGTATGGATGACCTCTTTTTTACTTCTTTCTGTCAAATAATGATACTATATCTCAACTTTATTTTTTTCACATTAAAAAATTCAACTGACTGCAGTAATACTTCGCAACAGTTCCCCAGAAAGATTTTTTCAGTGTGCTTTCTTCAGACTTGTATATGTAATCCCTGTTGACTGGAAAACAAAAGTAAATATCATTAACACCTCATCGCATCTCTTTTTCAGTCTCTCCCTCTCCCACCTCAGACAAGATACCAACAAATACAAGGTGTTCTATACTTCCTCTATATCGAGACGTCTTTTAAGTAAAATATATCCAAAATAAATGTTAGGACCAAAACTCTCAAAGAAGAGACAGTTGAGGTAGATTGCAATTACAGGTGCCACCCGTACCACTGCTGTCCTCGGCTGGGGATGACACACCAGCCACCTGCACCATGTGCCACCAATGCCTTACCACGTCCTAAGCCAGGGACATCTCACCCAGGCTGCCAACGCTGTCCCCAGCCCTTGCAGTGCTGAGAACCCAGAGACTGCACCTATCTACTCTTAGTGCCTGTGCTCTTGGCATCGAGGTCTCCATGGACCAGGCAGGCAGGGGCAGGGCAGCTCACATTGGTCTTAGGCAGCTCTTTGGACAAAGAAATAGAGCATTTCAGGTGGGCTGGTTGGGTACAGGAATTAATAATTAATAAAGAAAAAATTCCAGTAAAATATAGAAATATCTTCTGGTTTTTTTTTTAGATATAAAGCTAGCTGCACTATACCTTGAAAATCTGTCAAGCAGGCACCACCAAACCCATCACATTTGAATGAGTAGCATTACAGAGACCAAACCAGCTCCTCTGCTCTCCATTAGTAAGAAAAGTGCATGAATACCTTCTTTTCTGCTTCTAAAGCACCTACCCATCAGTTTCTTTTACATCTAAAACCCAATAATCACATAATTCCTTACGGCTTGTTCCCATATTACAGACACAACGGTCCAGAACCATACAATGGAGCAATAATTTAATTTCAGCTCTCAGATGCTGCGCGCGAGCAATGTAGAGAGCAGTGACCGCTGCATTGCAGTTTAGGACTGCGCACTGTCCTGCACACAGAGCAGCGGCTCAGGTATTTGTGACGTTGCCTGTCTATTGCAACCCGTCCGCGCTGCGAAATAACACGTCTGGAGAGCACCGAAAACATTCGGTAGTGGATGAGCACGGCTGCGGGACAGGATTATTAATTGCAGTGCAGTTTCAGCTGGAACTGCATTTATCAGCTGTAGCATAGCCGAGAGCGGGAAGGAGCAGAGCAGACAGCAGCTCCGCATGCCGCAGCGGTATGTCTGATAGGGACAGGGGGTGGTCAGAGCAGATAACGTGCTGGGGAGCAAACACACTGCTGTAAGCTGTGTTTGTAGTGTTGTGCAGGGGGAACAAAAGGGTGGAAAAGTTTTGTCTGGGCTCCAGAGCTGGCCCTCACTCCTCACCCTCCCGAGCCCACAGTTCAGAGCATGGGGGTGATGATCTGCACCTGGCCAGAGGCAGTCACCTCAGTGAATGCATCTCACACTCTGCCAGCCGTCAAGCCAAGTGGAGACAACAAGCTCGGGACTATGAGGCGGGGGGATTGTGACCGAGTGTGAGCCACGTTTCAAGGTTTGCAAAAAAGCCTGCAAGTAAGAGTCCACCTTAAAGAAAGCTTAATTTGTAACTGCTGCACAATTCTGCTGTTTTCCACTGAGTGTGGCACATGGCTGGATGACTTCACCCCGCTGAAGCAAACGCATGGTGAACGTTAAAGTTCAGCTGGGAGCAGAAGCGCTTGGTCCTGGGGAGAATCAAATGCTGTGGAAGAAGTATCCCAAGTAGTTGCATGAGACTTGGGGCAGCAACAATTCAGGATGAAGTTGTAGGTAATATTACACGGCATGGTGGCCAGGGTCAGTGTTCTTAAAGCGGTCTGGGAAAGTTATTCCAAGGGGAATTTGCAATGAATAACAAGAGACAGCTGTCACTGAGCTTAGAGAAAAATAGGCGCGGGGAGAAACCTGAGCGTACCAGTGTGAAAGTACTGGATATCACCTAGGAACCAGGCTAGAGGGACCATATGCAACCAAAGGGCCAGAAAAGGCATGCCAAGTTATAGAAATCAAAAGCAAATTCTGTTTTCTACCAGAAAGGTAGGCAAATGAGGGGAAAACTGATGAAAAAGAAGGTCCTGTATCAGACCATCTGGAGTACAAGAAAAAGGCAGAATCTTACTGCTACTGCATGAGCATGTTTTATACATCAAACCTTTAGTCCACAGTTTATTTAAAATTCAAAGACTCATAAGTGATATAAAAAGAGCAGCACTAAATGAGGGATGTGTGTGTGTGTGTGTGTGTGTAAAGACTTGCATAGACACTGTTTACTCACATATACCGCTTTCTTAGGGAAAGCTCCTTTAAGAACCGTCTGCTGCCTGAACTCCTCCTGTGCTCTGGCTGAGATCTCATCAGTGGCAATAAATCCATCTCATACAGATCTAATCTTGTCACTGAACAGAGGATTATGCTAACCGATGACACTCACGTTAGCGTCTAGTTCCAATTGGACAGCTAGTTTGTTTTATCCATTAAATCAGTGGCTCACTAGAAAAACAGTTTTCAAGTGCACATTTTCCATGCAGCAGAGATAATTCAACATCTTTTGTTCTGAAGTATTCCAGAACATTTCACATACCGTTTAAGCTACACAAATTAAATTTTGTTAAATTACGTTGCTGCAAATCCACAGTTTACTCTATTGATTTCAGTAAAATTAAACGTCTGGAGCATGTATATATATACTCTGTAGCTTTTATGTTTTTCACTTGAGAGTAACATGTTTTTTTACACATAACTTCTTTAAGAGAATTCCTAAGCATGTCATAAATCTTTCTCCTAAATGTATATATATGGTGTACAAACTCCAAAGCCAATTGGTGTATGTCCCAGCTTCGATCCTGAATTTTTCTGAGAAATATG
This sequence comes from Chauna torquata, assembly GCA_013399475.1. Classification (NCBI taxonomy): domain Eukaryota; kingdom Metazoa; phylum Chordata; class Aves; order Anseriformes; family Anhimidae; genus Chauna; species Chauna torquata. Next base: position 86,618 of record VXAL01015720.1, read on the forward strand.
CACAGAGGTTTTACTAGTAAAATGTTACAGGAACAATTCAGCCCAGCTACTCAAGGAATTTACAAAGATCACATAAAATGTATTTTGTTTCCTTCAAGCATGTAAGACATGATCTGAAGCCAGCTATGTCAATCTTTCCACTGACTGCACTGCTACAGAAGCTGCATGAGATGCTGGCCTCCACAGCAAAACTGGCTGAGGAAACTCCTCTCCATGCAAGCTGCTTTTTTCCTTCTATTTGTTCCCATCCTCAAGCTTCAGCTCACGACCCCACCAGGTACAGGCAACAACCTGTGGCTTGGGAGCAATTACACCTGAAGGAGTTTGGCTGTGCAAGAGGGCCATGCTGGAGTTTCAGGTTCATGAGGCTGTTACTAAACCCTCTGGAAAATGCAGCTAGGAAAGGTCCTATCTGAGCAGCCTTCATCTGGCAGAGGCTAAGGCTTGAGTGCAAAGAAAGGCACAGGTGAGCCCAAAGCAAGCAGCAGAAGAGGGAGTTTCTCAGGAGGGTATTGCCTCCCAGAGTGGATGCTGTCCTGAAACACAAGAGAGGTCGGTACGGGAAAGGAGCCTGGCAGTCATGGTCTCCTGGCCGAGAACACCAGATGCACAACTGCCAGGAGCCTATTAAATATTGAAGAGTGAGCATTCACCAGGCAGTGGAAAAGCAACATATTGATTGACTCATTTTGTTGCTCCTAGGAGAAGGGCTTTGTGATATGACTCGCAAAAACAAAATGCTTTTCCCTCCTCTTTACTGCAGAGGAAAGTCACAGGAGGAGGCTCCAGTGCGAGTGCAGAGCCACGACAGCCACCCTGTCGGCTTTGATCCTCGTGCCAGCACCCAGGTGCCAGCGATGCCCCGAGCTTCTTGCAGGTTGCTTTTGGCAGCTCCACGGGTATCGAGTGCTCTCCGCATGCAAACAAAATCTTTGACATTCACTTGGGGGCTGTAAACAGCCTGCTGTTAATACCATAACTTCTGCATGGCAAACATAGGCAGTGTATACCTATTTTTTTTCCTCCTCAGGATGCAGTAGAGACTGAGGACCTTTCACAACGGGAAACTGGGTCCCTTGATTGTAGTTTATGCCCTTGGGTGTCTAAGCAACTGTTTGCTGCGATTGGACCTTGACCCTCGGGAAGGTTCACAGCCTGATGTGGGAGAAATATTTTATTCCAAACCACTCAGTTCAATCAAGGAGCTTTTAATTTGGTTAGAAATAACAGCTTTCATTGCCAGCTGGTCAGTAAATGAATGATTACAAAAATATAATTACAGTATGCCGGTAACAGAGGTTGAAGCCGTTATCAAATTTCACCATTTCAGAATAGTCATTTTTACGGAGGTGCAATAAGAAAATAAGCAGTATTTTACTGGACATCTTTTGGTTTTAGCAGTAATGGAGTAATCCATTTTTTAACATACCTGGATTTAATCAAAACCATACTCTTGCTTGTACTCTTTCCTTTGGATAATATACATTTTCCTAAAAAACATACTGTAGTTTTGCATTCTTTAATTTGGCTATAAGCTAAAATATTGGTAGTCAGCCTGATAGACAGTTAAAAACTTGATTTTAATCTTCTGTCCTTAAGCCTTTAGGAAAGAACAGGTTGAATCATTCTAGAATTTAAAATTTGCATCATTTTCTAATATTTCTGTGAACATTAAGAGAGAAGCTACTTCATACTATACCAGGCAAATCCTCTTTTCAAAGCAGTAAAAGATGGACCTGAAGACTAACTGCAGCATTATCTTCTACACTTTTTGGATGGTTCCTCCAGACTATAAGACATTTAATGCCTGGAAGGTATTCATCCAGCCAACATCTGCGCCTTTCTTTTTCTATGATTGCATGGTCTCCTCTACTTTCTCCACTTCTTCATTCTGTTCATTAAACATAAATAGCTTTCTTTTTTTTAACTGTCAGATTCTCTGTCTGTGGTCTCTTTTGGTCAGCCTCAGAACATACTTCTTGTATTTATTCCACTCCATAGACTGTAGTAGTTACAACGGGGTTTGAGGATTTGGAAATGGGTTCAAAACTAGCAGTAGTGCTCGCTGGAGCAATAGCAGCTCTCACCACTGTGAATCTGACCCAAAGTTCTTGAAACCAAATTAAGAAAGACTTTTCTTGTTCCAAGATGCCTAAAATAGCCATTCATTCTTTAAAATGTCATTGCAATTTTCCTGGCACTATGGCAAGCTGAGATTTTCAGGAATATTATTACTTGTTTTTCAGGATCATTGTTAAAAATAATTTACAAAACAGTTACATATATTTCATAACATTTGTTTTTTTGTTTTTCATTTTTTTTTTGCATAAATTAGCCATCTTCAAAACTTCAGTTTTATAAAGCATTTCGTTTATTTTTCTGTACCTCATGTTCAAAAACAGTAGTTTGCTACTATTCTTTGTGCACCTAAATGATAGACTTTTTCTTTTGTGCCCAGGCCTTTGTGTACTGCCTTGCATACTTCAAGTGAAAATCAATGTTGTGCACGTGGATTCTCTCTTTTTTTTTTTTTTTTTTTTTGTGTGTCCATGAGTAAAAAACTCAACAGCCTCCATGCCTGCCTCAGGCCTATTTGAAAATATAGCTCAGGGCTTCCTGTTTTTCTTAAACGCCATTTTGTCTTTTCCAAATGGCTCTCAACATTTTAACGTTTTTCTTTTTCTCTTTTTCTTTTTCTTTTTTCTTTTTCTTTTTCTTTTTTTCAAGTTATACTGCTGAAAGGAAAAACCTTAGCTTCCTCACTTACCTCTGGCAAAAATACTTTTATTCTGATATGGATAAATAACTTCTAGGGTGGTGAAGTTAGCTTACTTCTGATAACCATTCTCATTTCAGAGTAGGTCAGACCTAAGACCAGGTTAACCTAGTCAGGATCAGTAGGCAAGAGGAAAGAGAAGCTCACATTTTTTATTGTAGCAAAATATTCCTCACTTATTACCCAGGAGTCACTTAAGATTTCTCAGCATCTTTCCCATCACCACCTCTCTGATTGACAGTATCCTGCTGCTGATGACTTTCACAGCCATGAGAAGCAAGCTGAAGGCTCAGACGGTGAGCGGGCTCACACTATTGTGCACCCACAAGCCCAGATTTTGGGTTGTGGTGTGGTAAACGTGGGGAAAGGAATCAGTGAAGGGGAGGACATTGTGATGGCGTGCAGGCACCCTCCGCTGGTCCTCTCTGGAGGCCCACCACTCCCATGGTCCTCTCTTCCCCACATATCTTCTTCTGTAAATTTCCCCTCATGACATATTCAGCTTTCACAGCACAAGAGGGTGAGCAGAACCACGGCCGTACCCTTGGGAGGAGTGGGGAGCTGAAAATATTTTCTATTTTGTACCTATTGCTGGCCTGCAAACTTGCCATCAGCAATACCGAGAAGGGCAACTGAGGAGGGCAACTCACCATCGCCAGTACTGAGGGGGCGGAGGAGGGAGGAAGGGAGGCTGAAAAGGAGCTGGGGTGCTGTGAAAACTTAATCTGTTTAAGGCAACATTAACAGATTCCTGGCTATAGGTCCCAACAATTTCCCAGTCGAGGGAGAAACAGCCAGAGCATGCTACTTCTGGTGTTCCCACCCTTGATGCTCCTCTTCCTTCTGGCCAGGGCCAACCTTCAGGCAAAGGAGAAACAATTTTTTACAGGCTACAGTGAGCAGCCTCCTGCAAAGCCCACGTCTGCCATCTGACCTGTTTCCCCTCTATTCTTTTTATGATGATCCTTGTACAGTGGGTCAGAAACAATTTTTCTTCAGTTCTTGCTCTAAGCACTCAGCTTGTCACTGTACAGAAGACTGCTTAATGGGACCCACTGATCAGCTATTTCAGTGCACTCTTTCATGCAAGCCAATAGCAGGGGCATAAACAACCTGCCCGCAGCCACACATTTAATTGAAAGCTGTGACCTGTTTGCTAAGACCACTGCAATTACAATTTTAATTAACCTCTGCACTTTCTGCAACCAACAGGTCACCTATTTCATCTATAGACAGAATTAAACAGTTCTCACTCCCATCATAACCTGTCCACCCCCAACCCACACACCTCTGAAAATGGTTTAGTTTTATGAGAGGTGGCATGAGGGGCCAGTTTGAGACCTGGACTGCTAAAACAACTGCAGTTGAGGTATATGGGTCACAGTTTGACATAAGGTCAATGTTCAATTTCTTCTCTAAATCTCGTTAGGTTCAGCTTTGAAATTGTAAGCCATCTGGATGTAAAAACTCCTCAACCCTAATAAAAATCACCTGATTCAGAGGCAGGAAACAAAGAGGGTAGGAAATGTTTGCTTCTCTCTGTCCACTCACTCCTTCAGAGATGGGATTCCTGCTTCTACTGCTGTGTCCCATGTCCAGTACTGCTTAATGGGCCACATCAGTTACCTGCTTCAGCCTCTTTATTCGTCTAGGAAAAAGGAAAAGAAAACCTCGGTCACTCCTTTCTCACAGGTTTGTAGCTCCTGATTTCACATGCCAATCATTTACAGACTGGCCCCTTTTAATTACTGTGAAGACTGGGTGCTATACACCATTCACCTTCACTGAAACTAAAATCCATGCCACTTTTGAGCCATCAAAATACAGAAAGATATCAGAGACATTTTTGGGGACCCAGTCCAGCTTCCATTAAAATCAATGAGAATTTTCCAGTCAATTTTGATGGGGGTTGGATCAGACCTCCTGGAGTGTAAAAATCACAATTTTCATGCTTGGATGATTCCATAATAGCAGATTTGATTCAGCTTTTGAAAATGATGCAGCCCTAGACTGAAAATACAAAATTATTGTGTAGATAGTCAGATACAGGGCTCTGAAGCTTGAACAGAAGACCTCTTCAAACTTTTGCATACATTTCAAGGAAAATAACTAAATAAGCCACTAAGTACGATATCTACTGGAGTGTTTCAGGGAAAATAACTTTTTTTTGGCATAGCTAATAACAAGTCCAAGCAGGTGACACTGCTAACTAAAAATGATCATTGCTCTTAACTGTCGTGAGCTGGATGACTTTTGGGCCTCCTTCTGAACGGATCACAAAATTTCTGCCCTGATGGTCACAAACCAGACACATATCCTGAAGAGGGCCAGTCCATTCCTGCTCCGTCACCCTCGGGAAGGAGAGAGCTTGTCCCAGTGATAACACAGTATGTTGCCCTCCCCAGGCTAGGAAGTGGCTCCAGCTCCGGGCTGGGCTTCCCCAGGGAAATGGCTCTGCCCCATATGGTGCAAAGGAGGCAATGGGAAGGGCAGAGCCGATGCCCAGTGTGCCAGGACTGTAACTCCTGTCTTTGGTCTTTTTCTCTCCCTTCCCAGGGGCACCCAGATCTTTCTCCTTTGATCTTGTTCATTTTCACAAACATTTAAGCTGCACAAGAGGCACTCAGGCCACCTGAGAGCGCGTGTGGCTCTTCGGTTCAGCTGCATTCCAGCAAGGTGAGGAAATAGCTGTGACCAAGAAGGGGATTTGGGGGATGGTATGCAAAGGAGAACATCCAGAGGCCTGTTCCAAACCTCATTAGAATTTCTTAACAAAAGATAAAAGTTCCTTAATCATTCTTCAAGGTTAAGAGGTTCATGTTGTACTCCCATGTGTTATGACCTTCCCTAATTGGCATGCTGTTAGTATTTCACATCTGAAATATGAATAAGCTATTCATTATCATCATAGCCATTATTCTTCTGCAAGCCACCAGAAAGAAAAAGTTGCTTCTTTTCATAGGAGACAAGGTCAATCTACTCTATCAGTTGACTAAACCTGAATAATGTATAAACTGTTTCTCACAGCAGGCTTTGTCAGCTGAGCAGGTGATAAGAAATGCATACCCATAATGATGGCCAGCCAGAAAAGATAATCTACTCTTTGGAAATATTTTTACTGTGACGTATTTGCTACCTCTGCTACAGTATCATCTGCACGAGTGGGCCTTTGCAGATAGAAACCTGACTCTATTATCTCTTTACTTCAATTCCTTCTCTTTAACAGAGTGGGAGTTATGATGTAGTCCATACCTGACAGTGAAGATAGAAGAACAGGGATTTTATAGCTAGAAATATTTTTTTGTGTCTGGTGGTTGGTATCAGAAATATCTGCACTCAGTGCCTACGTTTAGTAAGCCCGGTGAAGCATGTATGGAGAAGTAACAGCTTTCATCAGGCCACCTAAAACAGTTAAAAAACTAGGTGAAGTTCTGGGCATGGGAGCTTTTCTAGAGGTTAGAAAGCAAGACCCAATTTTACTGATGTTTGTCTTCAGGCCTGAGATAGTCTTTGTGTGCCAAGAAGCTTGTCTGTTTTCTCCAGCTGTATCGCTTCACTCAAAATGCTCTCTTACCTCTCCTTTCAAACCTTGTTTTAATATACCCTTAGGGTGTCACGACACAACATTACTGCTAATTATATTACCTCATATAATGAGAATTAATGAGAATTCTGCCATACTAAAGACAAGTCAAGAGTGCACTATAGCACTAAAGACATTCTTAGCATTTCTTAGCTTTTTTTTGTTTGATGTTATTTCTATTTAATTTATTAACTACATTGTGGGACATGCATGGAACACAGACACACACACACGTGAATCACTTTCTCCTCCTTCCAGTGATGAAGTTTGCTGCTTCTGGACCTATTCTAGGAGATGGATTTCATATCAGATAGTTGCATCACTGTTTGTTTCTGCTTTCACTTCAAAAAGTAAAGTTAATATTGTAAATTTTTCAGTGAGGCAGTTTGCTTAGTATCTTCAATCTATGGCCCAAGTGGTACCTCCCCACTGAAAAAAAAAGTCTGCAAAAACACTGTGTTTACAAGGCAACCTTCAGACTCGGCAAAACTGAAACAGTTTCTATCTACAGCATGAGGTAAAATCTTTTTTTTTTTTTTTTCAAATATCTCTTACTGATTTTCCAAAACAAAAGGAGAAATTTGATGGTATTATTCAATATAGCATACATTCGGTTCCTTCAACACACATATTCTTTAATAGTGTTGCTAAAATGGCTGTATAGTGGCTTTACATCTTGGAAAGTGAAGACATTCAAAAACCAAAGTCAAGGATCATAATACATACATTTTATATTTTGAGTCTGGTATATGACTTTCGCAACAGTCAGAAACTTTAGACAATTCCTTAGATATATTTCTTATATTCTTAAGCTCAAGTGGGCAGCTGAAGAGTAAAGCTGAATGTCGTTTTACCTGGTATACTCAGAAGCAGGAATCCCTGAACAGCATTTGAATACGTGTATTACGCCGATGATCAGCATAGATGGGTATGGCCACCCAAGCACACATATAGCGCCTTCTGAAAACAGAAACCATCCGCCTACCATTTGATCAGCAAGTTTTGCTCTCGCAAAAGGATGCTGGCCACAGAAGAGTGTGACTGTTTTTACATTCACTGTGCTGCTGCAGCTTCTGTGCTTGGATATGAAGAGATCACTTAGAGGCACATAATCTGTGTGCACCATTTCCACATAACACACCGGCACAGTTTTGGAGGAGCGCTTTAAAAACTCTGCACTCATTGACTAACATGCTTTGGCTATGTCTTACATCTCTGATACTTTCATGTACCCTAGGCTAATCAGGGAACGGCAGCTAGTGAATGGGAGAGAGGTGTCTGTTTAATGTCTACATAGCTGCCCAGAGAAAGGTTGCCGTCCATGACTCATTAGTGTATCGCATTTAGCACCATTGATGTAATGCCTCTGGAGAAGCCATATTTTCCCTTTCCTGAGTAAAAAGAAAAAAACTTGCTTTTGGGGGTGTTTTTTTGAACCACACTTTATCCACACCCAGTCTCAAATACAATCGGTTGATATTGGTGGAGCAATAATCTGAGGAGAGATGTAAGTATGTATCTGACACATAGGTGTTTCTAGTTCCATTCGCTGCGTAGCCTGCCAGCAACAAATATTTTGTCTATCCTAATCTAGTCTTTTATCTACATCACATTCATCCCCGTGTTAGGTGAGCACCATTTTCCATGCAGCGTGTACTCAGGACTGTTTCATGGTAAAAAGGCAGATAATACTCCAGCTCTATAAGTATATCTCCACATATGCACTGAGCAGCCTAGGCTAGGCTGTTGGTTACTTCAGATGATGTTAGTGAGGTTGTATGAGGAACTGCATTAGCCCAGGATAAAGTAATATATCCCCTGTTCTCGGTGACTACCAACAGATAAGCTCAAGTGGAAATGTGCAAGAGAAGAGCTTGTCTCCAGCAGTCTTCCATCAAAATGCTGTTCAGGTTGACTTCTCATACTGCTGACTACAGCAGTCACATATGTAGAAATATGCTGTCTCTATTTTTATTTTTTTTACAGAAAATGCTGAACTCTAAAATGCTTGCTCCTCCAGGTGCGCCCTCCATCCAGAATTCTTTAATACCTGTTTAAAAATGTTATGATTTTGGAGATATATTAAACTATTTCAGTTCCAAAGATTTTTTTCTTCCTCTTTTCTCTGCATTGCCCTGAAACCTTAATACAAACTTAAACTTGTTGATTTTGTCAGACATTTATTAGCATAAAGTCCCTCTACCTATAGAAGTGACTCTACATATGAAAGTCTGCTACCACATTTGCTCATGTCCTGATATCTCTGCAGCTATCCCTCCAGGGCTGATGAGTTTAAGGTCAGCAGAAGGTAAAGTCCTTGAAGGTCATACAGCTATAAGCCCACTTTGAGGATTTGTTTAAATCTTCCCTGAAATTCCATTGTTATCCATATTCTTATCCCATGGCTTACGCTTGGTCTAAGTGCAACCCTAAAACCATTAGGAGTCATTTCACAAGCACTGCGTGAATGAAAAACAACCGTGATTCCTGTCTGTATGAATGATAACAATAAATCAAAGACTCACTTTAAATGCTTCAGGTCACACTTGCTAACTCTCCACTTAACAAGTTTCTCATGATGAGTCATTCATTTTTAGAAGAGGGAAGGCTATGTGACAATGTGACGTGGCAAAATGATAAAAGCAGCTTGTTTCCATAGTCTACAGGACTTACTCATTTTAGATGATTGCCACATTAATAGCTAAATTGATAAAAAAAAATCTGAAAGCAAGGTAATTCTGGAATATCTGTGGAGGAAGAGATGGGGCAACCACTGGGAAGTTATGGCCAAAAATAGGGTTAAACTGGTTCCCCAAGGCTTGCCTAGAAGGTTGTTAAAAAAGTGATGCTGTTTTCTGTGGTGCTAATATCCAAGCCTGTGGAGTGTTGAGTTTCTTCCAGTGACAACTAGAAACTAAGATCCTTCACTTTGTGGATAAGTCACCTGACATTATTTAAGCAGTGAAATCAAGGAATCTAAATTGGAAGTATTTGAAGCAAAATGTTATTATCCATCACTTCTGGTATTGATACATTTCTTCCTAACTATATTAGTAGAAAGCTAAGAATACAATTTAATGTCATAATTTCTTTTTAAGAATTAGTGCAAAACAAATAACTTTTTTTTTTCTTTTTCCAGGCTTGAAAAATATTTTTGAATCTATTTCAACCACTTTAAGAAAAAGCTTTTTCATTTTGTCCATAGAAAAGCAAGTTCTTCAGGCAGTCCTTGTAAGGGTGTGTATTGGGACATTTGTGGTAAATACGTTTTATTATTTTATCAGTGATGTATATGTAGGCTAAGCAGGATAAGACAATCAAAAATTACATCAGGTACTTCCAGGGTCTGAGTTCCTAAACATCTTGATCAAGAAGCTTGCTGAATGACCTTGTCTTCTTTACAGCTTGTGTTTCTGAGGTCTCTGCCACAGAAACCAAATGTCCTGGACAGGAGGAAAATAGAGCTAGGCTGAGAGCCTGGATGGTGTCAGAAGTTTTACACGACAGTTTTACTCCAGAACTTGTCTACACATTTTGATTTTCTATTTTTCACTGAAAAAAAATGCAATTTTTTTCTTAGGGTTATCACCTTTTCCTCTTTGGGTAATAATATTTTAAATGAAAGAGAGCGTGAAAGTGAAAAAGGGTGTTATGACCAGCTGTTATTTGACCTGCACCCATAGCACCTAAAGTACTGTTCTCTCCTAAATCTTGTATCTGTTACAAGAAAAGCAATTTGCAATGTTGAACAGATTTAAAAATAAATAAATAAATAATAATAATAATAAAAAAGTCCTGCAACACAACAGTTCACTCATACTGGCAATGAAAATAACACCAGGATGCACAAAATAGGAAACAGCAGACAATGCACATGCTTTCCTCAATGTGGATCACTTTCTGTTCTTCCATGTATCACTAGAAAGGATACACAACTGAAAAGATGTGAAGTGTGCTTTAGTCATTGTCAGGACTATTAAAGAAACCTTCAGTGACTTGAAGTGAATCAACAACTTCTTGAGAAGATACTGGCCAATGTGGAAGGTTTCAATACACTGATTTCTATTTATTATATGCTTGAATGACTTCTGAACCTTGAGAAATCCAAGCATGATTACGTGAGAACTGAAGTACACAATAAGGAGAGCAGATGTTGCAGTGACCAGTGCTCAAAGCTCAAATTGCCAGCTGGCATGCTTTTCTTAATCTGCTGGAGATATCAATTTGCTAAGCTGAAACATGAAGTTCATCTGAGCTCCAGGAATATTGGGTGCATAGCTCATCACTTCTTATGAAGTGAAATGTTAATTGTAAGTGCTATTCCTCACTATCTGTGGAACACTGCTACTTTAAATGCTTGCTAGTCTGAAAACCCAAACTCAGGAATGACAATACCCTGTTTTTCCTCCATTGTTGCTGCTGCAGACAGCTCTCAAGATTGTTGCCAGAGGTAAAATCATCTAGTCATTAATAGCAGCAGCAGCCTTCCTTTTACAGTGAGGAAAGAGCCTTATATGCTGCTGCAGTTGCTTGGTCTACACAGTAGTGTTTTACAAAACAGATCTGTATGCCAGCATCTCCATCAGTTTGCTATAGGTGAAAAAAAAAATGGCATTTTTGAGCAGATGTTAAAAAAAAAAAAACCTTTTAAAAATACTTATTACAGTTGCAAATTCCAGGGCCTATAAGCAAAATCCAGTGACGTTTCTCAGATTAGGAGATCTAGGTCATGTGGAGCTCGGTCTGGAGCCTCCGAGAAGCAGGACAATGATCCTCATCTTCTGTGAAAATTAATTGAAGTTAAGATGTGAGCACTGAGGCTAACAACACTTTCAACAGTGGGCAACCACCAGCAAGGACACTCTAGATGAGGAGAGTATAACAGCACCACCCAGAGAATTTCTTATAGGTGCACAGAACAGCTTTGCCACAGAAGATGAATTGACTGTCATCCTGAAAGCAAAGGGAACATTTATTACTTTTAAATTGAACACAGGTGCAAATGCCAGCATGGTGCCACAGAAAGCAATAACAGCCCCCAGAGAAAGGGGAGTGCAGGATGCAGCCGATTCACGCTGGGAGGAAATCTCTGGCTGCCCTCCGGCAGGAGATGAGAAGAGGATGTGGATAAACCTTTGCTGGAAGATGAAACAGAGAATATCCACTCAAAGGACACAACGTATAATTTATATCTAATTCAATGAATGTTTAGAAATGGAAACTTTTCTATATGATCTAACTTCAAAGTTGGTCCTGCTTTGAATTTGTGGTTGGGCTAGATGACCTCTAGGGTTCCCTACCAACCTAATTTTTTTCTATGATTTTATACTTATCTACATGTAGATATTTTTTTTTTTTTTTTTTTTTTTTT
>VXAL01015720.1:98366-173318 GCA_013399475.1 Chauna torquata
TTTTTTTTTGTCAAAGGTTTTTCCTCTGTCAATGCATCAGCAAAGTTCTGCCTGAAGCCCTAAGAAAGAGAGTGGTCATTTGTGCCCAGTCAGCATTCATCATGAAAGAGGCCACCACATGGGTTGAGTTTGGCTCCTAAAATACTTCTCAGGAATAGATAGACACATCTTTTCTTATGCAATCACAGCCACCATAAGTGATTATTTGGTTTGTGAGGAAAAAAAACATTACCACAAACAGTTTGTGAGAAAACTTGGAGCAATTCTGCATGGAGTTAAAATAATTGAGTTTATTCTAACTAAGCTGATACAGAAATAAGCTGCTTGGGACAGGTGGGACAAGTAGAACCCAATAAAACAGCTGACTTCCCCAGCAGACCTGCTTCCAGAAGCAAGGAAAGGGAGTTAAAATTCATTATAACAGTGAACGGTGAGAAACGTGTGACTGATCTAGCTGCTTGCACCATGAACTAGTGACACCCTACAGTCCTGGCCCTCAGATGGGTGGATGTGGGACTTGGCTGAAGACACTGCAGCTCCCCTCCAAGCACTAGTCTGTGGTTTAATTTTCTGAACAAACCTGTCTTTAAACATCTTGCTTTAATGCCCTCCTAGTCCTGACAATACATATGTGGGGCTGTTTTCAGGTATGAATGATTTTTATTTTTATTTTTTTCAGTGTAATACAAGCCTGAGAACGGTATTTGTACACAACCCAAGCATAGAAAAGTCTGTTGAAAAAGTTTAAATAAATATTAGTCTGATTAACAAATAAATAAAAGCAAAAAGCAAACAAATAAAACAGCAGTCTGGTAGCAGTCTGACAGTAGGTGAGATGTGAGCAGAAATTGTGAGAACCACTGCTGAGGGTGAAACCCTGAACAGAACAGCTAAGGCCTTTAGCACAAGATTGCCAGGCCAGCTTATTCCTGATATCTATTATGAACTGATGGCACAAGGTTTATTATGACAAATCATTTGCTTAGAGACACTAGAGTGTTATCCATAATCTGGGACAAAACATAATGTGGAGAAGGACATGCAAAAATGCAGTAAATATCTGTATTCTGGTATATAAATATTTATAAGCCTGAAAAATTGTAGCTCAATGCATCATCCTATACACAGGTGCATTATAACATTGCATTCTTCATGAAACAACAGAAATCCAGTGCCACCCCCCACCCCACCCCATATATTTATACTATAACGAAATAGTAGTAAAGAATTTACATAGGTTAATTGGAGCTGTTCTGCACATCTTCAGAGAAGGTGGCCAATAGCAATTTCAATTAATTTTGCAGCATCAGACGTTTCATAACAGACACATTTCCTAGGTTCAGAAGGGAATTTCTGTTCAAAGAAAACAGCAAAACGTCCCAGGTGCCTACTAAGACCGGCAGACTGTCCTAAACCAGGTAGAGAAGTGCCTTGGATGGTGTGCTCCAACTCGACTGTGAGTGAAATAAGTGGCTTTCTGGGTGACTTGCTTTGATAAGAATATCCTCTTGGGCTGGACACAGTCATCTGTCAAAGCGCATGTTTCTTCAAAAAGTACGTGGAAAACCCGTACTCACTTCCTTACCCTGCTTGACCTGATCTCTTCCCTGGCTCTCCAAAGACTACCCCACTGGCTAGGCTATGGGCTGTCTGTTTCTCACCTGTCAAATATTTAACCTTTCACACAAAGTGTAAGAGTCCCAGCAAGAGGCAAAGACTAAAAGCAAGCAACTGGCTCAGAGGGCCAGCAATTGAAGGGCTCATCTGGAATGGCAGAAGGTAGCTTGCTCTTTCTTTCCCAGGGAGTATCTAGTCATTTATTCAACACAGCATTGACCCTAGCTCAGACTGTAAGGGTTGGTGATCTGGACATGAGCATTCATAACTCATTATACAATATTTTCTTATTTCTAACATTGAAATAGTGTACAACCTCAGCTTTATTTCATATCAGTCTTTTTATCCTCTTGCATAGCTGGTTCTGTAGGAGGTAATCTTGCAGCTAGCCATAGCACTATATGTAAACACATAGATAAACACACACCCACAAGCATGTATGTCTTCAAAAAGCTCAGTCCTTCTCTGCAGAACATTTATCTTACTTAACTAGGAGAGAGAGAATTGATTACTTCTGTTCCTTTTTTCAGAGAAATCAGGACATTAGTTAAACAGTAGTCTGTGTGTATAATCCCCAGGAAATAGCTAGTTATGCATTTATGGATGATGATCCTGGCATGTCACATTACTATGTGAAGTAGCCTGTTTATCATTATACCTTATAGCACTTAATCTTTTCTTTGTTCTATCTCTAACCTGATGAAAAAAAAAAAAATCTTTTGATTGAGAAAACTTACCTAACCCTCTCAAGTGAAATTCAACATCCTATGCAAATATTTCATTGGTTTGAAAACTCAATTTACAGCATTTTATGCCTTGACACTACATACTATCACTCTTGTTTCACTGCATGTGCATTTCCTTATGTACAGCAGTAAATAATTTGGGATGGATTTCTCACATTTGATCGCCCATGACCAGGAAGAAGTGTTTTCTTCTTTATGTGAAGCTCTTAACACCAGTAGATGCTGCAGTCAGGAAAACACTGTGTGCCTCTCAGTAACTGAGATCTGCAGCGGTTGGTATTTCCTCTGAAAGTGTTATGTTCTCTGTTCTGTAATTTTGTTATTGTTACTATTTTATTTTAGTAATACAGAAAAAGGAATAACAATTAAAGTTTACAGAAAGAAGAAATAAGAATGGATTGATCTTAACAGAGAAATCCTGGCAGTCCCAATAATACTCTGGTTTCCTCTCCTGCAGGGTACACTGCAGGGAAAGTGAAACGCTTGATAGGGGAGTATAAAAGAGTTTGTCTTGGCACCGCAGAACTCCATGAATCACCTTTTTGAAGGAAAAGAAGCTGAAACTTTAACTTTTAGTGCATTTAACAATGCAAGTGACAGATTCTTGTACTGCATGTGAAAAATGAACTGGGGACATTAAAATACCATTACCTCTTTGATTTCCTCCACCTGCTGCTCCACATGAAGCCAGTGACTTGCTGCATTTCAGGAAACACACAACTTTCCTTTCCTCCTACGCTGATCTCTGAGAGTGTTTAATACCAGCTTTCATTTTTGGAGCACCTTCTGCGGGAGCAGTATCTCTTCTCTGGACTGAAACCAAATTCTGTTCCTTCTGTGATTTTTCCTTTCTGCAATGGCCTCCACATACTCTGCCCTTCACATCCACTGCAGAGGTCCTCAGAGACTCATTCCTGGTCTCACTCTTTGTTATTTTATTCTCCAGAATAACTTTACTCTGGGTTTTACACAGGGACGTAGCGTCAGTGTGGAGAGATTATACGTCTCTCTCAACCTGCTTTAGTAACCACTTTCATTTATCAGCCTGTCTTGGTTCTTTCATCCATAGCATCACCGTGACTTCCCACTCTTCAATATTTCAATTACAAAATGACCTTGCCAGGTAAAAATATACAAATGCCTGCAAGTCCCGGACTGAGCTCTGACAGCAGCTCAAGTTTGGTGCGACCGCTCCTCAGCTCTTTAACTTCAGTCTGTGTTCTCCATAAATTTGGCAGTTCCTTGCTTTTTCGTGAGGCATTATCTCAAAAGTCAGAAGTGTGAGTGATTTGCAAGGCGCAGGCAAAAACTAAGGTTGCAATGGCACAGAGTGTGATGCCAGGGCAACTCAAAGAAGTGGAAAGACCTCCTAAGCCCTGAAACCTCGTCAGAGGAGATACAGGAAATGATGTCTCACAAACCTGTGCATTGTCTAGAACAAAGTGCAAAACAAGGTAGTTAAGAAACCAAGGTAAGGAAAAGAAAACCGGATAACCAACCTTTAATCAGACTATGGCCATCTCTTCTGATACAGATTCAGAGCTGAAGTTCTTATTTTCATTTAATTTCTTTTCATTTTATGAAAAATTCCATGAAATGAGGCTCATCAGCAAGAGTAAAACTTTGCATTACTTCCTGGTGAGTTTTTGAAATCATAAGCAATTTCGAAAACAGGGTCATAGCCTGCTGTCACTCTGATTCACCATAGAAGAATATGCTGCAGATTCAAACCTCATCTGGTCTAGCCCACTGGGCTTAAAGCCTACTATTTAGGGGAACCAGGATGAATTTGGCATTCCTGGAATGACTGTAGTCTCAAATGAAACGCTTTCATGTTGTGTTTGCAGTGTAAATATTAAAAAAAAAAAAAAAAAAAGCATTCAGAGTGTTTCCGACCCCTTTTGCTGAAGAAGCACAAACACAGGAAGGGCACAGAAGTATGCAGATCAAAGAAGATACTTTTATTCAGATATTTCCCATTACCTGCCTGTTCTCATACCTGAGTATTAGGTGGGAGACATTTCCTCTGAGCTGGATTTTTTTCATAATTTCACACATTCTCCTACTTTACCTTCCAAAAGCATCTTGTGAAAAAATATGGGAGAGGTAGAAAGAGAGCTGGAAAACTAGTAAACCAGTCTCTGGTGCTTAAGGCAGGCATTTATCTAACAGGATGCCCAGTTTGAAGTTCACCTTTCACACCAGGCGCAGCATGGATGGGAAGCTATCTGGAGGGTCAGGGACAACTCCCAGAGATTGCTTGTCAGCTTTTCTTCCCACTGTGCCGATCATTTCTGTGCTTCTTTTTCCACTGCTATTAAAACTCCTTGATATTATAAAACGTTTCATTGGAACTCTATTAGATTAAGGAAAGAAGGATTGGCTCTTCATAGGGACTGGTGATTCTTCCCCAGAAATGGCAGTTTTTAATGACAGAAACATAATTATTTTGTACATGTAGCAATGCTGTTTACATACAAGCAACATCGGTTCTGGTTCTCCCTCCTGTATCTGATGCAGTTTTCTCCCTCTGGCAGACGTGAGGCATGAGGTTAGGCTGCTAGTTTAATAAGGTGAATTATTGCACAATCATGGAAACTTCAATAGCAGCAGGGGCCTTGGGATCATCCACATGAAGCGTACTGGGTATGCGGAAAACTCCAATGACATCTTATAATGCAATGAAGGACCACTGCCTGGTAGATCCAGCCTACAGCTCCTGAGACAGACATAAGATCCAGGTGAAGCTTGCTCGCTGTTGCTGAGGCTTTTGCAGGAAATCAGCTACTTTCTGCAGAAGAAATCTCATGGAGTCTGCCTACACTGCAGCCTCAGAGTTCCTCCCTGTGTTCCAAAACCTGTGTGAGGGCCATGTGTAACGTTTATAGCCAACACTCATTTGGGATTAGTTTGTGTTACCTCAGAGACTGTTGATTATATTATTGTATTTCTGCTTCTGTTGTCCCAAGGGGAGTTCTGTATTTAAATCAGTGTGTCATTAGGCTGTTTTCTTTTAATCACATATTCTGATGATCAGAAGTACTTTTCAAATGAATTTCAACTCAGCAGTAGTTGGAAAAAGTGTATCTGCCAAGTCTACCAGAGTAAAATATTTCATTACAGACCTGAATTCTTAACTGTCCTTGTACTCATCCATACGTCTTCCAATATAGCCTTCAGCCAAAATTTGGGAGGTAGAAATCTTGTGATCCAGAGTTCTGGTGAGATGAGTAATGAATTTGGAGGAGGAATAATTTAAAATTAGTCTGGTTTTGAGGGAAGTGAGGTAGGACAAGGCTGGGGACTTAACCATCCCTTGTTACTTCAGGGTATGCTAGATCTGCCCTTTGAGAGGCACCACATGGAAGGTGGGTGACCAATCATCCCTCACAGGAACACAAACAGGGAATAGGATTACAGAGGCAGGTCCAGGGCCTATTAAGGACAGATGCCTTCAAAGGTGAGGACAGTGAAGAGAAATGCATGGGCTTTGTAACCTCTGCAAGCTTGGGAATAATAAAAGTCTATAGACCTATTTGGGTTTGTCAAAAGATGTTGTCAAGTTTTGGCATATAGAGGTCAATCATGAAAATTCCGACCCATCATTTCTTTGGCTACGTTCTCTTTGACCTTAATGGGATCATGATTTCATCTCTACATTTTACAGTGAGGGGGAAGCAACAACGAGGATGACTGTTCCCCATCTGCAGACCATCATTTCTTTATAATGGCTTCATTCATCTTTCTACATAAGTCATTTGGTTTGTGCATTTCTTAATATTCGTAGGATTTGGGGGAGGAGATGACAGAGGTGAAGAGGTTGCAAACTCCCGTAAGAGAATTCATATTCCTTAAAGAACAAGTCTTTTGAGAAGTTGTCGGATGAGTTTGACCTTTCGTGCTGTAGCATCTTTAATTCAGATCCTGCACTAGATTTAGCTGCTGGTGCTTCAACAACCTAAGCCTTTTCAATTTGCTTCTCTTCAGTTTAAGTCAGCATTTAGTATCTCTTTTCCAAGTTATCACGTGTCTGTTACTGTTCACATTTTACAACAGTTTAACAAAAATAACATCCATGTTTACAGTGGACTAAGAAGCTGTTATTTCAAGTCTGTAAACTATTTAAAGTGTGAAAGCTACCTGATTGTTAACTTATTCCTGAAAATAATTGAATGATCTCACTTTATTTAATTGTTATTGACATAACATACAATAGATTTGCTTTCTGTCATACAGATATCACTTGGGTGATCTTAATCCCACTAAGAATAAATTCTGAAGTGCACTGTAAACACACTTAAAATCCCTTTATGAAGTGAAGTCTCTTTACAACATTGTGATGATGGTCTATTTTGTTATTCTGTGTCTCCTTGCAGGGTTCACTAATATGGGGTGCTTGTAGAACTCTCTCTTTACATTTTTATTTTAATAACACAACATTCAGCCATATGTTTGGAGAAATAATAATACCTACAGCCACTGGGGATGGCCATAATCCAGCCGACAGCCCCAGTACTTTGGGACTGCAGCTTGGAGCGGTGTTGATATTGCTGACCGCTATGATGGACTATTCCCATTAGAGGCCACTGCAGCTGGATGCAATTTAAAGAAGCCCTGGGGGATGCTCTAAGCTTACAGCCCTTGCAATTCTTGAGGATAAGGAAAGAGAAAAGGTGGTTTGAAGCCATATGTTTCTCAGCCGTCCCCCTTTCCCCCAGCACTCCCCAGCACGCCAGGCACACACTCCTCAACTGACAAGCCAAGCTGTGACACAGCCAAGAATTTGTCTAAGCATGGGAAAAAAAGCAATGGATTTGAACTTAGTATATGCTGAGTAAAATGTCCGGGTTGCCTACAGCCTTATCTCTTGTTACTGAAACAGAGTGTGCGAAAGCCATGTGACTATCCATGAGTCCAGGGAAAGGCAGTCATACAAAACTGACATTATTCTTTAATAGTGGGTACAAATGACTAAGCAGATGGAAATTGAGAGTTAAAACAGAACATCTTTATTTAGTTAAACATAAAAGCAGAGCATCATTAGATATGGTTAAGTTACACTTTTCAAAGTACCAAAAACTCCATGAGAGGAACAAGACTTGCATTAGGGGCTCCTGGTAGCTTGAAGTTAGGTGCACTTTTTTGGCTTTTAGAGAGGACGCCAACAAACTCTACTGTTGAAAACTAGCTGCTGGTGTGAACTGATGAAGAGCAAGGCTTAAAACCCTTGCCTTACAGAGCAGGGGTATAAGACCATCTCCCAGTGTACCTGCCTATGATGTTCTCCTTTTAATGCTCTCTGGCTTGAGTTTTTTTATTATTCCTGCAATTATTTGCATTTTTAAATTCTGTGGGAGAATGGTTAGCAGAAGCATAAAACTTTTCCTTGACAAGTTAGGTTTGGCTTAGGCCATAATTTAAGGCTTTCAAAATTAACAGTCTCATTTTCTTTGGTTGAAGCAATAAACAAACAAAAAACTCAGGGTAGAAGAATACTTCCTCTGATAAAAACAGTCTTGCCCCACATATACTGAAAACACATTTCCATATATTATATTCCAGATTGAAGCTTCATATTAAGTTTGTAGCCTCACCTGCAAAATTGTTCTCCTATCTTTAAAGCTAGAGTTGGAAAAAAAGGAGGAGAGGAAAGGAAAAGAGGTTTGTTTTCTTTGAAGATTTGCTAACATTGCTACATTAATGATAAGTACTTCTGAAATATTTTGCAAGGTTGCATGGTGTGGATGGATTATTAGCACCACATGGAGAACTGGAGTGCTTCAGGGAAACCCTTGTGATAATCCTCCTCTTCAAACCAGGCTGATGTTTTCAAGCCAGCCTATCTAAATTAGCAATCATACAGCCAGATAAATGAGCGAGTAGCCAGGCAACAAATAAGAAAATTGCTACAGTCTGCAGTGACAGAAGCTCTTGAACTTATCTCCAAAGCTGTCAGTCAGACCCATCACTTGGACAGCTGTTCGAGATCCTGTTTTCTCATTCTAGACTCCCCATCAACCTTTTGTTTGTTTTTGTTTTTGCTCTTTAATATAACCTCTCCCATACATTGCTTCCCTTGAGTCATATTTCTGGACTTTATTAGCATTTCTTGCTTGCTTGGAACCTCACCATCCTTCTCAGCTGGGACTTCTCCTCCAGGACCTTCCTGCAGATCCTCCTGCTGATGCCTGTTCCCCAGCAGTTGCTGCTGCTTTCACACCGCTGTCTCTCAAACCTGTGCTTGGGCATCGATGGTGAGCTGTCAACAGTCAGATAGCTCTGTCCTCTGGTCCCAGTACAACCGGTGGTGCTGCCCCATGGAGAAAGTGCAAGTACTAAACTTGGGAAAAATGAGGTTGAGCCAAACCCAGGCTACCACAATAAGAAAACTGTAAGCTCGCTTGTGTGGCAGCACTGAGGGAAAGAAGCCACCAGAGAAGCAGGAATCATCATTCTTCCCTGAACTCTTCAAGAAAAATTTATGCCTTAAGATCTATTGCAGATACTGTGTCATGAGAAGAGAAATGGTCTGTGACAGATATTGCGCATTGGACACGGAGCTCGCCAGCATGCAACCAAGATATTTTGTACAGAAATGAGCCTAAAATATTCATGGAGGTATAATTCTTGCTTTTTCATCCAAGTTGACATATGATGTTGACCATATTCAATCAAAACAGAAGTGGAATTAATAGATGCTATTTTTTTCTGGATGTGCAACACTATATCTATACCCCAGCAAGGAATACCAAGTAATCTCTGAGAAGGGTTATTAATCCACTAAATTAATAAACTTTCCATGAAGATTCCCAAGTCATTCTGGATAAAAAAAAGTTGCAACATACTGAGTAAATGATAGGGTGTAATGTTCCAAATACCCAGGGTTATTGTTCTCTTACTGCATTTCTTTTTTTTTTTAATGTCATGTATTTCATGATATGTATGATCTTTGATGTTAGCACAAAAAGTCAAAGAGAAATCAAGAAGACAGGCTCCTCAAGTATATTTCAGCTGTCTCACTTCCATTTTGTTAACAGATACAGTAACTCTTTCTTTCTGTCAAATATTCTCTTCCTGTTGAGCTCTGAAGTCTGAATAATATAGAGTTTAGAGTTGTTGTTTCTGGTAAACTCCAGATAACTGAGCATTGTTCATCAGAGAAAAATTGCAAAAGACAAAAGCTGCTTTCTAAGTATCTTTTGAACTGTCTTTGGTCAATAAGTACTCCCAGGAGATAAGCACAATGCTCCTATGCCTTAAATATATATACAGACCTATAGCATAGTCCGAAAAAATGCATATAGCAGTAAATATGAATTGACTTAATCCGTTTATTTTGACATATATATAGATTTGGCTTGTTATACATCTACCAATAGGAAGTAATGGAAATGATGAGGACACATATCACCTAACACTCATGCTTTGCAAATTCACAAATGTGCGCTAAGGTGATGTCAAGCTTTGACCAAGTTTCAACTGAATAGATGCCAATTAAAGGTTTTGATTAGAAGCCATGTAAAACTTGGTGGTTTAAACTGAATTTGGTGGGTCACCAAAAGCATAACAATATCAAAACCAGTAATAATTTAACTGAAGCCAATGAAGTTCCATACATGTAAGGCAGAGAACTGAAATCTGACCAAAGCGTGGTAAATGTCTACAGGCTAAAAAGTAGAGAGACGCAGCTCTTCTCTCTCCATGGGCCAACATAGCAAAGCCTGTGTAGCTGTAGTTAATGCTTTCACCTGTCGACAGGTTCATTACTTATTCCTCGCTTCCATTCATCTCCACTTCCTTGTAGGAGTTAATGGAAAAACTTTAGGAAAAGTCAGGATGTGTTCTTACAGGAAGGATGGTGTCATCTCCACATTTCCTGAGAGATATTTTTAATAGAAAAGTCTCCTGGTGCACTCCAAAGCAGGCTGTGCTTTTTGTCTGTCTTCTGGAAGACAGAGGGGTGATTGGAAAGAAAGCTTTTACCTCTAGCTTACAGCTTCTAATTCAGCTCAGCTCAGTAGTAAGTAAACATTAGGTATTAACGTGACAGCCTCTGTCAACCAAGTTAGCAGCTTGCATCAAGCTTCTGTACAGAAAAATGTCACTTTATGGAAATCATTGTCAAAAATTGCACCTTTGATGACAACCACTTTCTGGGAAAACGAATGTTTATTTCAGAAGTAACATTTGAGTATATTTAGAAGTGAAAACTCTCAATATATAACACAAAAATATAAACATAGTGAGATGGTACTTAAGAGTGGAGGAACAATTTTATAATCAAATCTGAAAGCCCAACCCATTGTGTCAAACAATTTTCTTTGAACCTTAGTAATACTGATAAAACAGCTGTCAGGTAAAAAACACTTTGGAAGACTGCATAATAAAGGCCCTACAAACAGCAGTGAAGAAGCACACAACAAAATTTACAAAGACCTTTTCTTTGAGACAACTTTAATAAATCACTAGCACCATCACTTCTCCACACCTTCTCATGGCCCACCCCAGGGCAGTACCAAATATCCAACAGTGATTCCAACACATGGTCTGAAAGATCAGTAATGATGGAGGCCTCACAAGTTCCCGGGGCATTCTGTTCCAACTTTACTAGCTTCATCCTTTGAAAGGATTTTCTAATGTTTAATCTCCCCTTCTATAATTCAAGTGTGTTACTTCTTGCCTGTGCTCCTTATTCTTCACAGAGTAAGCATGACTCTACAGTTAAGTGATTAGAGCTCTTACTTAGTGAGTACGATGGGAAGACCTAAAATGCAGTCCTTACTCAAAGGGCAATTCCAGTAGAGTGGGAGCTACATACTGAGTGCAAAAGCTATCTTCAAACCAGAGAGATTCCCCTTCCCAGACGAAAAAAAGTTTTCAGAATTTCAGGTTCTGGGCAGAATGGCCTAGGCCCTGATTTCATTTCATATCCAGGTCTACATGCTTTGTGTTATCAAGAACTGAATGACCCACAGAGGGATACTGTTTTATCTCTAAATTTGAAGACAAAGTGAAAAAGTAGATCTGAAAGGTATAAACTATCCTATCTCTGTTTCTTTTCCTTATTTCCATTTTTATAAGGAGGAGAAACTTTAGAGATGAAAGCTTATGTGCCAACCCCTTAACATTTAACTGACTTAGAAGATTTAAAACGCACTTGTTGCCGTTCTGTTAACTTTCTCTGTCTGCATCTTCAGATTTTCATTGACCACTACAATTATTCATTTATGCATTCATTATGAAAATATACACACACCTAGCATTCAGAAGTACAAAAGCAGCAACTGCACTTTGGTTTCTGTGCCGTGCACAAGTCTTAGCTACATTTAATTATTTGGGAAATATTACAGGATCATGCAACTCCAAACTACTATAGGTGTCATATATATATATATATATAAAAGACCATGTCTGCATTTGGCAAAATATAATTGCACTCCAGTTATTTATCTTTTACTGTGGTTTAATTGTTTAATGTTATTCTAAGCTAAAACTTTTCCCACCACTCGAAACAATCCAGCTTTGCATTTTTATTGGCTGCTATTTGAATAAATGACTATTGAAAAAATCATTTGAAAGATTATGTGATTCTTTTTCAGAGCTCTGTGGACCACAGATTTTTATTTTTCATTTTTGGAAGTATTCATTTAATTTATTGGTTGTGAAACTTCTAGGCTAGAGACAGAAGAAAATAAATTCTTCATTCTCTCCCTGAAACACATGCAGCATGCCTTCTGGACCACCATCAGCCACAGCTTTTCAGTAGCAAGCATGAAGCCTGCACTTCTTCTGTCTCATCAAGGCCATATCTTCAGGAGGAAGGAGAGCGGGAACTGAAGTAATTTTCAGATGCTGGTTGGACTGGGAAGAGCTGAGGAGCCTACCAGACACTGTGTCCTACCTAGCTGCCTACCGCGGTAGTGCTGGTGGTCACGGCGCAAGACGTGCTGTTGCCTCTTCTCAAAGCGAGTTCAGATACTCTTCCTGTTAACACCCCAGCCTGCAAGCCTTTCCTTCTTGTGCAAGGACATGTATTGCTTGAGAAAAGCAGAAGCTTCATTTCCTATGTCAGCTGTAAGCAAGGGGGCTTCTGACTGTGACCCAGCCTGAAAACCTGCTGGTTTATTTGTGTTTCCCTGGTGGTGCACAACTGACTGGGACCAGCACCAGCTGGAACCCTTGGGCACTCCCTGGTAGGAGGAAATGACAACCTGGAGGCAGTAGTGCTCACTTCTGCAGTGCCTTCCCCAACCTAGTGAAAGTTGCTCTGACAAAGCCCACAGCTGCTGTTTCTCCTGCACGAAGGAGTAAGACTCTGCTTAAAGTTCAAAAAAGCTTGCTTTAAGACCGCATCCCTACCTGGTTCCCCCCTTCCCTGAGGCCAAATGACCCTCCCTTTAGCATACAAGAACCATGGAAGGGCCACAGGAAGCCCTGACGTCTTCAGCATACTCTGCTATCATTTGGGTCTGAGAAGTCCCTTGCTGCCTATGGCTGTGGTGAGCTAGCATACTGAGCCACAGACCACTAGCCTGGTCTGACATCTTCCCCAGCAATGAAGAAAAATGCAACCAAACACAGGGTGGACAAGTCTTTTGCACTAAGGCAAAACTTCCAATAAAAGACAAATATTTTGGGGGGTGGGAATGTACCAAAAGCAGTTCAGTGGTCTGCAAAAGCTGAGTATGTCCTTAAACCACTTCAGAAAACCTTTATTTAATTTTCAAATGGCCAGTAAAGCCATGGAATTGTAAACCGATCTAAGCAACTAAATTCCATTTCCACACCAAACTTCCTACTTGAAACACAGAATAAATGTGTATGACAAAGTCTCTAGTACAAATATGCCCCAGAACTTTTCTGTATTTGTCCTCTGTTTAGTGGCACAGTGGAAGTGTTATGAACACATCCAGGGAATGAGTAGAACAGGTAAAGACCACTTCGAATTTGGTCTGGAAATTTTTGTGTTGGCTTCTGTCAGCTCTGGGTTTGAGGTTTTGATCTGGGGCATCAGTGGTCTGAGAAACAATTTTCCTTTATAATTGAAAAGAAATTAAGGAAACAAAATGGGCACCTTTCATATTGCCATATTTCTATGACCAAGAGAAAGGAAGGCAGAAAGACAGACTAGTGACAGTGGAAGAAAATAAGACAATAACTTTTCACAGACTTCTAGTCTGGCCCGTTTGCTGTGTTAAATTCCTCTCCTCTGCTCTACTGTGAGTTGTTAATACTCCGAACACTGTTTAAAGGGTATCTGGAACCCTGTGGAAGCAGAAAAGAGCTAAACATGTTGTGGGGCTCCATGAAGCTGTGGAAGCTTGAAAGAAAAGAAAAACGAGAGAAGAAAAATTAACGAAATATTTTAAGGTATCTAAGGAAAAGAATAGTAACAGTTCCCCATTGAGCTGTATATCAGTACAGACTCCTTTCCTCGGGGTAGGAAATGTTGAATGAGAAAGGAATGAGGTATAGCTTTAACCAGCTCTTTCATGCCAACAGTACCTAGTCTGAGATGAACATTAGTACAGGTTTGGCAGCCTCCTCAGGTACCTGAGGCACCAGGCTAAGTAACGTGCCCGGATCATGTAACAACAGCCTGCTGGCACACTCTTGTTTGTTATTCACTAAAGAGAAGATCCCAGAGAGAGAAAGAGAGGGGAAGAGGAGAGTTTCTTGGGCACACCAAGCAGAGGCTTCTCTGCAGAACCACTCCAGACTATGTAGGCACTCTCCTACAGCTTGAAGTAAGAATAAGAGTCTGCGCATGCTCGTTTTGCAGGTTTGTACTCTGACGAGGCTTGGGGTGATGACTGACACAGCCTTGCCAGTCCCGGCATGCGGGGCAGAAGCTCCTCAGAAACATACTTGGCACTCTCCTCTGGCATGCACAGACTTTCCCAGTGGTTGTTGCCTGTCTTCCTAGAAAAAAAAAAAAAAAAAAACAGATGTAGTAAGCAGCTCCAGGCTGCTCTAGGAGTATGTGA
This sequence comes from Chauna torquata, assembly GCA_013399475.1. Lineage (NCBI taxonomy): Eukaryota > Metazoa > Chordata > Aves > Anseriformes > Anhimidae > Chauna > Chauna torquata. Next base: position 112,717 of record VXAL01015720.1, read on the forward strand.
GCCAAGCTTTCCTGACATCCTTTAAACGAGGTTTAAGCTTTAAAGATGGCTCTCAAACACAGTTAAAAGAATTAACTACATAAAACACTGGGGTTTCTTTTGTGTAAATGTATTTGTAAACTGCAATATTTTCAAACAAAACCTATCAAACTGTCAGTACTGTCATTCATATCTGAGCACAGAAAACAGCTCAAGTCACGGGGAAGGGAAAAGCGTGATGTGAGAGGAGTGGACTCACAGCCAGAGGCACCAGAATCTCTACTGGGAAATGGCTTGAAGATGCTCCCCTTGGTCTCTTCTCACTGGCCTAAATGCTTCTTACTGTAACTGGACCAAGTAAATAGCTGTGACTCTCAGGGAAAGCATGGATCAGTGATGGACTTCAGCTGGCTGTGAGACCTTTTGTGCTGTTAGTACAAGAGCAGCAGTATTGACAAAAACAACCTGGACATGCCGAAGTGTCCTACCTAAGCTACAATAACTGGAAATTCAAAGTTAAAAGCTGTTGTTTCAAAGACCTCTTGGTCCTTGCAAGAGATTAATGGACCAAATATCAGGAGATCTCAGTGATATGTTTATGCCTGTGGTTATGACAGCAGTTGTAGTTTCATATCTGAAGATTAAGTTTGCTATAAAAAATACCATGAAAGCACCATACTTCCATGTGTTTAGTCAATAGGTAGTATAGACAAAATATGTCTCAAAAGGTATAAAAGCAGGGAATAGAGGAAAAAGGAGTTGCTATTGGAGGCACAGCTTCTAAATATTGTTCAGAACAGAACTTTAAAGTCTGCCAAATTCTAGATCTAGGAGAGCCCCAGAGCATGTCCATGCCTGTATATCCTGCATTGTGAATCACATGGCCAGGATAAGAAATGCATGCCCAAGTAACACGCTTGCTGTTAATTCTGCAGAGTTGAGGCTCCACTATAACCTGCAGCATTACCCAGAGGCAGAACCATTCCCTGATTGTGTGCACTGTCAGCTCCATGCCCAGATATACTGCTTCAGTCCAAAACCTGTCATGAAGGGTCCCCAGAGTAAAACTGAATGGCTTGTAGCAGTGCTCTACTGACCTGGCTGGGCATTAATTGCTTTCATGTAAGCACATTCATTTCACTACAGTGAAGTCAAAGCAATGTTGAAAAGTTGCATTGGCGGTACAGTAACCAGAGGCAAGGGTACTCTAACTCATACACACAGGAGAAGTTGAAGGCCCTGGAAGACTTTAACAGGAATTGTCCACACTAAATAGGTTTTTAAACTTCATTCACCTTTTTATAATTTAGGTGTGCTTTGTCTTGTTTCGGGGGAAAAAAAGTGACAATTAAATTGTTTCAGGCTATGTTGCACGCTACATGAATCATTCCAGATCAAAAAGCAATCTTGTTTAACAGGAACTCTCCCATCTTCCTCAGTCTATGCAACCAATGTGTTAAAATTATTTCCTTGAGGTACATTTACACTACTGTATTAGCCCAGAACAGAACAATAGCACCTGGTGTTATGTCTGTGCTGTGCAGATGAATCACGCAAGCAGTGGCCCTCTCTCATAAAAATGTGAGAATTGATAAATTGCTGGGTTCTCTAAAGGATTCAAGGTCTTCTCCTGCAGGTTTAAATCAGACATAACCTCACAGAGCTTACCACATGACATGCAGAATGCAATAAATATGCGATATAGGTGTACAGCTGACAGCCAGTGTGTTGCATTTGGTATGGGGCATTCTGGTCTGTAATACATTTAAAGGCCCTCTCCCCTGTTAGTGAAGCTGGTTCACATGAACATGGGGTGACTTATGTATGGACATATCTAATGGCTTCACAAAACACATGCTATTTTTAACTTGGTTTCTTCTTGATTCCCATTCTGAACATTGCTTACTGTTGTTATGCTGCTCCGAATCCTCTAAACGACTTTGAGGCTGTAATGTATTGATGACAGCCCTTTGCTGGGTTGAATTTAAATTTACCTTGTCCCACACCATTTAAGCTACAACAGACACTGACAGCCAGCGGTCACAGAGAGAAAACAGGAATGGTTCAAAATCATTTCTCCCATAAAGTGTAAAAAGAACATTTGAGGGAGAAGAACTCATCAAGATGAAATGCGACATTCAGAGCAATGTAAATTAAATATGGTGTTGACGTGCTGGTTGTGGGTAAGGAAAAAAAGTAGGCTACTTTTGTAACAACCTTTGTTGTTCCTGAAATGAGGTGGAAAGGTGCCATAACATGCAAGCGTGATAACTGCAAGAAAGGTACTGTCTGTCTGGTACACTGTTCTTTCTTCTCCACTGCCTGACAGATGCTGAGCAATGTTATTTGCTCTATTGCAGAAAACTGGTCTTGACCCTGGCGGAAAGAAGGACACATGGCTTCAGGGTGGGTTCAAGTAACAGAATTGTTGAATAATTGAGGTTGGCGGGGACTTCTGCAGGTCTGCTGGACCAACTCCGTGATCAAAGCAGGGCCTACTTTGAAGTTTGGTCAGGTCACTCAGGACCTGTCTAGAGGAGTTTTGAAAGTCTGCAGGGATGGACATCCCACATCTACTCTGGGCAACCCCTTCCAGTGCTTGATCACCATCACTATGAAAATTGTTCTTCTGACATTCAGTCGGAATTGCCCTTGTTGCACCATGACCATTGCTTCTCCTCCCCTAGTGGTGCACGCTTGAGAAAAGGCTGGCTCCATCTTTTGTATAAATCCTCCTTTAAGAATTTGAAGGCAGTAATTAGATCCCCTTGTAGCATTTTTTGTCTCCAGACTGAAATAATCCACAACCCCTTCCCATATGGTTGCTCTACAACATCTGATTAAGAAAGGGTGCTCATTAATGAAAGCCAGGATCAGACCCCAGACACAGCTTACACTACTGTTACAGACAGATCGTACTCTAGCAGGCCTAAGATAACAAGGAATCTCCCTTTTCTTCTTATTTTTCTCTCATCCTTTGTCAAGTCTAGTCCAGCTTATCATGTCAATCTCTGCACTGGGGTTGAAATGATTTGTCTGTCACTGAATCAACAAGGATCAGACTTTCCCTTGTGCAATTACGGAATAAGTCTATGAGTTCCCATCCACAGGAAACCCAGACTGAAGGCAAAATGCTTACTATGACAAGACAGTATTTAAACATAAGCCTTGATGCAAAATTGAGTGATTTCCACCTGCTTTTGAAAAGGGGGGTCATCAGACACAAGTGCATTTTTTCAGAAATGCACAGAAGTGAAGTCTTTGAGAATTTTGAAATAACATCTTCACTTTGCTGTAAACTGCCTTTCACAAAAATGAGCCCTTAATGGCATTTGCTTTCCTAATAGCAATTTCACTGTGCAAAGTGAAAAACGTATTGCCATCTTGCATAACCCGTCTTACGGTAAGTGTTCTGCTGCTTTTCTTGAACAGACATTTCAGGAAAACTAGGAATGAGAAAATATCCCCCCACTCGGTCATCTGGACCCCAGCACTGATACCCCAGTGCCCACAAAGGATGCAGAGACAGCAGCAGGCTGTAAGCTGGCTTCGTGCTTTTTTGTCCTCCAAACTCTAGCTAGGCTGCTCTAACAATGTCAAAAACACTAGCCCCCAGGGACAAAAATATGACTGAGGCTTACTAGGCGGCACAGAAGTTTCAGCTACATCTCTTTTACTGCCTCCACCTTTCCGCGCAGAGGGTAGGCTTGATGTGGAGGCTGGCTCAAAGCTTCCAGCAGATGCCTGTGTCAGAGAGGGAGCCTCAGATGGCCCTGGAGAGCTCTCAAGCAGACTTTGTGCTGCTGAAGTGCGCAAAGCAGGTTTAACGCAGCCAAGGATGAGGCTAGATGCTTGCTCACTCAGACCTGAACATTTGCTTTTAATATAAAATTCATTTTGCGACTATGAGAATGCTTGGCTTTTATTTTAAGGGCATGGTAACAAGGACTGTTCTGAAGCTCCCTTTGTCCTAGGTACATAAGAATTTATAACAGTGCATTAAAACGTATATGTGACAACACTCAGAATAAGACTGCCCTTACAAAAGGACTGTCTGCTCTGTAATACATCATGCAAGTGAAGCTTGCAGAAGCTTGATAACATCACCACCAAGGTAACTGCCTGCCCATCTCCTCCCTGTAGTAAAGCCAGCTGTGGACACTCACTCACCTTTCCTTGCTGTGCGGGAATTGTCCAAATGATGGCATTGAGGCTCTGCCCTCCACACCCACCCCCCAAGCTGTCCCACGGAGACAGAAAGTTGAAGAGAGTAAGAGAGGGATGTGGAGTGCCTGGGTGAAATGCTGGCTGTTAGGCTCTATTCCTAGATGTTCTGTGGCTTTACTATGTGTATTCATCTTTAACTTCCAACATAGGCTTATTATAGAGAAACTGGATGTCTTGAGGGCTATATTTGGAATTGCTGAAGCAAGAAAAGTCTAAAATTGCAATTGCAGCCTACTGAAACATTGAATTTGCGTTCTCTCTAATTAAAATTTCTTATATAAACTTGAGCTTCTTCAGCATTCATAGTATTTTTCCTGTCTCTGCCTAATGTTTATGCATTCAGTGTCTGTGGAAGATTAATAGAATTTTCTTTTCCGAGACCACCCCCATTTAAACTGCAGTATGGTTTTTTTCATTGTCTGTGTCCTCAAGGTAGTTTTGATGTTTCCATCTCCAGCTGCTATAAATCTGCTGTTGTGCACGGGATTAAGGACCTTATATGCATTAAGGAGTTTATATATATATGTATATATGTATGTATAATATGTGTTTATATATACACATTTATATTTATCTCTACATATATATATATGTATGCATATAATTTTCAATATATTTATAAATAATATGAGAACCACCTGGACAAAGGAGAAACAATATTTTTGTTTGCTTGTTAATTTTTTTTTTCTTTTCCAAGAAGGGATTTGTGTTTGCTGTGAATTCACTTCCTATGTGCAACTGCAGTGTCTTCTGCAACAACAACAAAAAAAGACATGCTTCTCCAATAGTGATGCCACAGTGGTGACTCACGTCTATTTATATTCAATCTTGTTTTCTGCCACTGGTGTCAGACATCAGTGTGCCCTTCCCTCCCCTCTTTCGGTTTGCTTCGGTGCTGATTATTCCACGAATGGCAATGTGAAGCTGTGTGCAGCACGATAGCAGACAGAATTAAAGGGTTTGATGAACCGCTGCTAAGGGCTTCCTTTGCTGCAGCGTGAGGCAAAAACTCTAGCAGATCAATTAAAAAAAAAAATCTGTATTAGAAAAATTATATGAAGAGTATTTGTAGGGAGGAAAGGAAAGGAAAGGAAAGGTAGAAGAGGGGAATATATGACTTCAGGCTTTAGTCTGAAAAAGCAAAATGAAATATTCAAGTCATTCTGCAGACTTCTGCAGCTGTCGATTAGGGATGTACATTGAGGCCATCCAGCCTGCTTCTGGATGAAGTTGCAAAGTAAAGACATTGTTTCTAAATTCTTTTTCAGCAGTAGTGCATACCCACAAAACACAAGAGCTGTGAAACAAGAGCTGCAGAAAGACTTTAAGTGTATTGTGAAATGCAAAATAGTACATCACCTGTCTATTATTTGAGCTGCTCTGGCGCAACAGCATCCCTAACATGAAGAAAGCTGATAACCTGCAGCAGTTCTGCCACAGCACACATCTATCCATGGGTGGTGTATTCCCTCCCAAAATGGTTTCAGAGAGTCAGGATTACAGCGAGGCTTGCAGCTTGTATTTTATCACTTCAATTCTGCTTGCAGTACAGCATGCTATCAAAATGACTTTTTAAAAATCACTCATTTATATGTATTTCATATATCCTTTCTGGTGACTCCTGGTTGTTCTTCTGTGCACTGTAAGACTCAGGAAGCTAAGAGAGCCTTGTTTTTGGTTTATTTATCTGTCACTAACTGGCACCCTGGCACCTACGGGAGTTTCTGGAGGTCATACCTGGAAACACTTGTCTCCAGGAATTATTGCTCTGCTGGACTCTGACTGCTCAGGAGAGCCACAGGGATGTGAAACTGAATGTGGTTCACGACTCGTGGCACAAGGTGACAGTGCCACCTGACATGGTCTGATGATCCTGCCCCCAGCCTGGGTGGGACTCCAGCATTGCTGGCACACCCAGTGTCAAACTTCAGGGCTACAAGCGCTTGCGTAGATCAGATGGAAAATCATTCTCTGGTGACCTTGGTGCTGAAAAAGCTCAACCGCCCAGATTTGCAAACAAAGCAAATGAGATTCGTTTTGACTTAAACCAAACCTCAATTTACTAATGCTTATTCTCGGCCTGGAAGAACAAAATGATTCTTTTACCAGAGAAAAAGACCAATGTTATTGTTTTCATAAATAATGAAAGAAAAACCTCCATCACACACTCAGCAGTGAGCAAGTGAGGTTTTTATTTGAAGCAGCAGAATATTCAGTCGGTGATTTCATCACTATAGGAGACCTATGGAGTCTGCCACAGACACAAATAAAAATGCAGCCAGCACACACAGGAGGCGATGCAGGGGAAACAGATAAAGCAGAACTAGTTATTTTTAACTGTCATTAATATTGCAAGAGAAGCTGTGACAAAGGCAGCAGCTTTAGAATTCAGGATAGTGTTCTCATTAATGCCGGCAAAATATTATCTAATGAGATATGTCATATCAAGAATAACACAAAATGAAGGCAAGAACAGACATTGCAGTAAGACAGGCATAGTACCAATTATCAGAAAATATGTATATATTCTTGTGAGTTTTTGAACAAAATCTTGACTTAATACAAATAACAGATATTGCCTTTACTGAATGCTTCAATCTTTTAGTTGTACAAAAGTATAAGCAATTCCAAGAAGAAGAAGTATTTTACTAAGACAGCAAGACAATCTGCTGAATGAATGAATGTGGAGAGAGGAAAAGATGTAACTATGATAGCATAATCTGGAGATACTTTAACATCCTAAGAGGTTCCTGGAAATTATATGAAGTGGAGTCTGGCAAACATTTTATTCAAAAAAGATAACAAATAAATTGTGTACCCTTCCCTCTTTTGTGTACTTTCTATGATAAAATTTAACAACTTACTGTTGAAATGACTAAGATGAAACAGACTCTATGGGTGATGAGACTGTACGGGCGATGAAAACATTTTCTTACAGGAGCTGGACTTCCACTAGAAACTATATATTTCTCAAAGATCTATTGGTCAATTGATCTATATATCTATTTTTCTATCTAGCATAAAACAACTTTTGATAACAGAAGCATTTGATATTCCTTTCTTTCATGATACCTTTCCTGAAAGCTTATATTCCCAATACTTTTTTTCCAATCACTTGTGATAATAAATTTAATTAATATCACTAGAGTACCAGAAAAATGCAGCATCCTATCTGATAATTTCAATTACATAACTCAAGTATTAGTTTGGCTGTAAAGAACTTAATATTCACAGTAGATTTTTTCATGAACAATCTATTGATTAAAAGATGACAGTCAACTGTGAATATTAATTTACAGGCTATCTGTGAACAAAAAGAGAAGACTAATTAAAGGTGTTTATCTCTTGAATGGCTCTCATCTCTAGTAATAAGCATTCTTACCGTATAACAAAACAGTTTTACAGATAGCTTGGCAATTTCAGGCAACACTTGCAAGAATATCAATTGATGGTGTATTCTGTGTGACACGAAAATCATAACACATAATAAACACAGCATTTTTAACATAATAGTAAATCGCTGCTTCTGAATGGAGTAGTCCTTCTTCCAGGTTCTCACTCCTAAGATTAACATTTATTAGCATAAGTATTTGTGTGGTCACTCAGTTGGATCACAAAACTGATCTGGATTAAAATTAACTTGACAAGACGAACAAACAATAGTTGCTTTCAACATTAATTTTAAGGATTGCCTTCATTTCTCCACGGTGAAGACATCCTGTTTCAGCGTCCTGAAAAGCACCCTTCTATGTGCTTTGGAAGATTTTTACTCTTTAATTTTTATTCTTTAATTTATCCTTCTATTTTTACTTAAAAAAAAAAAAAATTCTTAAATAGATTCTTGCAGAGGAAAAGGGAGAAAAAGAAGAACTGGCAGTTATCAGTCACACTGAAATATCCAAATGAATGTTATTGTTTTTCAGTCAAAATAAGTACAGATTTCAAAAGCTGTTATTTTTTTCTTAATCAGAAAAATCCTTTAAGAAAAGGTAGGCATTCTGAAAACAAAATCACCAGAACACCTTGTTTTCCATTTCCAAAAATCTTATATGGCAATTTTTCCAGCAGCTTTACCTGAAACCCGTGGCAGCTCTTCCCACTACTCCTATTCCAATACAGCAGGAAGAAAATTTCACAGAACATAACTTTGCATCTTTCGGGATACACGGAGATCCCTGTGTGTATTTGTTCATTGTAACCCTATGACACTGAATATTTTCTCCTGTGTATGTGAAGTTTCCTGAGTGGTAAAAAAGTAGTAGAAACCTAGTTGTTCTGATAATTTCTGGTGAGCAAATAACACAGCATCAGCAAGACAGAGGCTGAGCTCCTCTACCTCTGACTTTGTCATCTTCTCTTCTCATTTGGCTGTCTTTAAGCAATACAATGTATCACAGCTTACTCATTACAGTCCTTTCTAAGAACATATGATACGCAACATCTAATGAAACCACTTCTGTTGTTACTAAGACCTCAAGATTTTAACATGATACTTCTTATTACTGAGAAACGGATGGGTTTCCCTATCTTAGCTGGAAAGGTAGATGGGAAAACAGGCTCCTTTCTGTACATATGCTGAAGGAGTGCATGGTGCTGGGAAAACAGAAGAATGTGTGATATATGACCAGCAATTATAATGATTCCCAATAACTACATCCCACTGGAAGTGCATGTGCTCATCTGAGACAAGCAGCCCTTCACAGAGATGGCTAAACATATCTGAGAGTTAGCCAAGAGGCAAGCCGTGGTTTGAACCCATAGCTGGAAAACAATTTGATGAAGCCACTGGGAAGTAAAGAAGGTGAAAGACAACGTACTATGTTGATTCTCTTAACTTTTGGTCAGGAATTGACATCCCTGTGTCTCTCTGAATTGCTTGGCCCAGGAGCACTTCCTGCTCCCTGGGTTTGAGTGTATGCCCTCAATATTCCGCAGCTTCATAAGACCCAGGTTTGAACAATACCCGCCTGGCCTTTTCCTCCCCTGTGCTTGATTTAATGAGGGAAAAAAACTAAGGCCTGCAGGCTAGAAAAGACCTACAGTACATGCCCAGTAGCAATCTACAACAAAGTAGGAATAGCTTTTCCATAGATTTGTAAACCTGAAACTCCAGTATAGTTTGTGGCTTTGTTGGTTTTTTTTGTTTGTTTGTTTTTTTGTTTGCTTGTTTCTGCCCATGTTAGAAAGAACTATCATACTACCATATTTGTGCCTTGATATGTACGGAAAGATTAGAAGCAGTATCCTCATAATTATTTTCCGTAAATACATTTTTAGCCCTTTCCATGTTGGCTGTATAACCCGGACTTCCAGAGGCCTAACTGGAGGAAAGTCAGTGAGTCCTGCTTGTTACTGGAACATTTCAAGTGCTGTGTGTTGCTGCCATTTTTCTTGTACACTTCCTTTTAGCTTATTCCCCACACTAGACAGCCCTCAGCTAATAGGTCCATGGGGTACACAGAGCTCAGATCACTCAGTGAATTTCAAATGTCATGTTTCTATGCTCTAGATACCATAAGAGATGTTATTTACCTGGTCTTAAACAGCAATATGTTCTCAGCAGAATGGAAATTTTGGATAACGTTAGCTCCCTGTGGCCTATTTTGCAATGATCTAGTAATGCAAATGAACTGTAAAGTTAACATAGCCAATTTTCTAAAAATCTGCCAGCATGGGGGAATTCTCTGGGTAGGTGAGATCTACCTACATCATCTCAGCTTGGCACTAGCAGAGGGTTGCAGCCAGGCAGAAGGAGTTGTAGCCCAGCCGCTACCTATCCTTCACTTCTCATTGTGTGAACTGAGGACATAGGCCGGTGGGCCTAATTTACCCTAGCCCCAAAGCAAGTACATAATTATTCCAGAGTCCAGCCTAGACTCCAGACACTCCTAAAATCAGAAAAGCTAAAAGCTACCACTCAGACACCTTTTTCCTTTTCACTCATACTTAACAAATCTCAGTTGGAGATTAATTATTTCTATATAATTATGCTGAATTTTCAAGTGATGATCATGTAGACAGGAGACACTAAAGTGAAAATGAAAATAAACCATAATGTGTTTATTTAAAACCCTGATCCAATAATAAGCCTATAAATAACATCAAAGAAATCAGTAAGGACAGAGCACTAATATCTAAGTAACAAATTGTCTCCCTGTAGTATTAGTTTCTGTGGATTTCCTTATAGAGATAGATTGAGGATGGCTTGTATTTTCCAATTTTTTTTTTTTTCCTTATGTAGAAGCTAGATTTAATACACTTAGAAATATAAATAGCAATGAGGTCATAAAAAATGCTGAAATGAACAAGAGTTGAAGAAAGGAACCGATAAGGAGAGGAATCAGACAAGCTGGTTGGTAATTTCAAAATGCCATGAAGTTGAACTAGACAACAACCCCCTAAAAAAAAAAAAAAAAAAAAATCAATCCTAATAAAAACACTAGTCTGTCAACTCTAAATCAGGTTATTTTAGTATGTACTCACAAATTACTGACAGAGAAGACAGCTAATGAAAATGGAGTTCAGCACAACTGTTGCTGACATGAAGCCATTGTACAGAATAAATCACAACGATTAGAGGCAGAACAGAATTATTAGGTCATCCACTCCACATCCCAGCAGTGGAGGAATGTGCGTGTTGGGTGTCTCCCTAGGCACAATGACTCCTAACACTTCTCTTGCAAGTCTATCTGTGATCAGTTAAAGCTCTCCTGTAGGAAACACTCATTTCTGCATAGTCAGTTTTGGTAAAATTCATGTTGTTAGCCATAAATATATTCTGTTGTATTATCTGAAGTATTCCACACTCTAACTTTAATGTAAGTGGCCTATCTGGAGTTATGAAGCCATTCCTTAGAGACATTCAGACAACTTATATTCAGTTTCTGCATTTGATTTTAAATCCAAGTGAAAGAAAATCTCTGGCAGACATTATTTAACAAGATTCCTACAACAGAGATGCTAATGTCTTCACTGGCTAAACATTTCAACTGACTACCAAAGAAATTACCTGTCAGCATCACACATTTACCTTCGCTAGCTTTCCCCTGTTTGGAGAGGGAAGCAGGTCTAGCCTTCTTAGTGAATAAGTAAGATTATTTTCACTGTTTTTATACTCAGATAATTCACTTTTTGATGCATTTCATTTGTAACTTTGAGTCTTCATACTTCTTTATAGCTCCTAGTTTTAAGATGAAAATAGCATCATCAGCTTACTAGTGAGCACCTTCACAAATAAACTCAGAGACAGAAGGGAATCATAGGTCAAAAGCCAAGGGGAGCCTAATGAACTGCCTCATCCCTAGCCATGGAGAAAGACATATTTAGAGCTTGGGGACTTTCTCACTAAGCCAGTCATGGAGTCCATTCTGTAGGAAGAGGAAAGAGGAAACAGCCATACTGCAAAGCCCACAAAGAGGATGATGTTGAAAAGAAATGATGTCTGTAATTTCTGTTCAGGCTTGCAGGTCTTCATCATTTGACACTAGGTGGAAGCCCATATAGATATACACAGGTAGTGAGAAATGTTATTTTCTGTAGATTGGCAAAAATATTGTAATGCTTACTGTGTGTTAGGGTAGTAGCTTCCACAAAACAACAGTAAATACATTTAAAAGAACAACAACAACAGCAACAACAAAAAGAAGAAGAAGAAAGAAATACAACATTCCTCTAAGAAGAAGACTCAGAAAGATTTGTTCGTCTTCTACAACGAACCTTCAACTGAACAGAAATAGCAATAAATGCTACTGTAAAACTACCTGGTATAACGTTTTGGAAATCGATTTACCTATATCCTCAACATTTCTCATGAGCTTGGCTCCAGATGGCAGTTGCCAAGAAGGGGGAATATATGGTAATTATTTTGTGGTCTCCACCCACTTCCCAAACTAGATCCTACCCTTCTCCCTAACGGAAAGGTAAAAAGGTCCCACTCACATCAGTCCTGCCAGAAGCAGTCCCACAAGATACAGGTTTCATTAAAAAGTTTAGATATTAATATGGATACAGTACCTTACCTCATTTGTCTGCAGCATGGAGGTATGTGGAATACCAACTTCTCAGTGTTATCCCAAGCTATGAAAACAGAAGAAAGTGGTGATGAGGAGGTTAGGTTGTTTGCTTTGGGTTATTTTTTTTCCTTTGGAAAACAATCTTTGTGTCCAATGTGAAGATTGGTGGCCTGGGTAGTATTGTTTTAACCTGGCTCATGTTAAAGCGACACTCAATCTTAATCAAATCAATGATAATTCATTTAGCTGTGCTAAGATATTTGCCCAGTTTACATACATTAGAGTGATACATTGCAGAGTAATATGCTATATAAAGAAATATTTCTCATATCTCTTCTAAATAATTTGCTTTAATTTAATAGTTTCCTATTAAGCAAAATACAAGTTCATGACTCACTTTCTTGATATCATCCTTTAGTTTATATTTCTCCTCCTCTCCAAAAGTAATTAATATTAATGTTTTAAATTACTTCTAACATAGAAGACCCCTGTGTCTTTAATCATGCTCATTTCTGGAGCTATTTAAAATTCTTCTCTTTTTTTTTCAGTCATAGTACATGACTGAAATTTTAATGCTGTCTGCAAAATTGGTATGTGCCACTGTTTTATCATGTGTAATGACATTCTTTACTCAGACATCCAATTTGGCTTGTTGACTATTGTTGCACTTTTAGTAAAGATGTTCTCATACATCCACAATAGCATAGTCAAAAATATCACAGAAACTGAAAAAGGTTGATAATGGACTTTTCCAGGGGTAGGCACTACCCTGTTTTCTCACCCTGAAGATGATCATTTGGTTGAGGAATGAGGGACACTGCTGAAGTAACTGCTCAGTCTGTACTCATTTTTGGATAAAATCATGGAGATATTTTTACCAGCCTGGCACCTTTCACAAAGACTATATACACCATTGAATTTTACAGATGCTGTTCCAATATACTCAAGGAGAAGTAGCTCTCCTACCAAAGACCTTTGACTCTGGGTCATTAAAGAAGCCTATCATTAAACAAGAATTATCATGAATTATTTTTCTAAATGTCCCCTTCTTTGACAGTACAATGAATTGCTGGATGCTGCATTAAGTATTCCTCAGAGAATCATGCTTAGATCATACTTAACAATTGGTTTAGGCAGGTTTATCTATTGCTAGTCAAAGGGAAAAAGCTCATTTAGGGACAACTCACTCTGATTTGATGCCAGTCACAGTCCTTGTACTGAATGGGGATATTTAAAATTAAAATGTCTTTTGTCCCTAGCCAAAATGAATAGATGGCTTGTGTTTTGTCATTAGAGGTGGTGCTGCACAGTCACTGTAGCAACTGAAGAAACGGTTATAAACTTCTCCTGGGGTCGCTGAGGACTGCAGCAGTGACTCGTGTGACCTCACCCCTCTTCACTTGGAAGAAACAAGACCCAGCACTTCACAGTCCTCCTGGGTAGACAAAGGTACAAGCAAGAGACGGTTCAATGAGGCTGATTTCATTTCTCCGCCATGGTAGCTTGAAAATTGCCTTGCACTGTTTTGCTTTAGAATCATAGAATCATAGAAACACAAGGTTGGAAAGGATGGTTGGACCTACAAGATCATCTAGTCCAACCGTCATCCTATCACCAATACTACCCACTAAGCTACTAAATCATGTCTTGAAGGAGATATCTTTATATATCTTTAGGAGAAATCTTAGGATGCCTGGTAGCAGAGCAGCCATTGGACATCCATCCAATACCTGTGTGGAAACTCCTAGCTAGAGGCCAGCAGAAAGATGCTCTTGTATCTGCTTGATACAAACAGGATCCAGCATGTCAGCAAGGACCGTCTTCATTTGAGGCTACTGTTCTGTTTGACCAACTACTTACAGACAAGTCAATCTAAACCTGCCTTTTTTTCCATCAATCACATTGCTCTCTTAGACACTTTTTGTTTCAGTTTGATTCAGCTATGAGGTCTTAAAGCCAAAGAAGTCTAGTGTAAGCACAGAGCATATCTGGTCACCACATTGCTATTTTGTCTTTACTCTACTCAAAATTCATTTTCCACTGCTTCCCAAACATCAGATTTTGCATGAGTGTAGAGGTGAAAGACTATGCATGATCTGCATTGCTGAACTAGGGTCCTACAAGTTAAATGGGCAATCAAGTTATTTCAAAACAGTCTTCAAAAAGACAGATGTTAGCTCAGTGGCAACACCACCTTGGAAATTTTTACTCACTTGCAGATCATCTATACAGCCATCTAGAAACCTGATAAAAATCTGTGTTATGAGAGTTATCTTATCACAAATTTGAGGCCTCTAAGTCATATTTCAAGGGGCATTGGTACTGTAACCTGCAGTGTTAATGAGCTAATACTTCTGGGGCTATATATCAAGAATTTAGATGTCATTCAGCTACTGCATGATCTCAACTTGAGAATTACTGAAGTGTATAGTACTAAATCAAGATGATCATTACTTTAACACGCAGTAAAGTCTATGATCCCATAAATCATGCCAGGTGTCAGAATTTGCTTGGATTGTCTTGATGATCATTTATTTTCATAGGATGAAAATTCAATACAGTACGCGGCGGTTACTGTCCCTTAACTGAACCAAACGACACAGCTGTTTCTGAGGATGCACATTGCATTTATATTATACAGTAGTAATGAGATATCCCAACAAATGGGATTAGGGTCAGTCTTAGCCTATGAAACTATTCATAAAAACGAAAGATGAGGGGAAGAGGCAGCTGGGTGGGTGAGTAGAGAGCAGCCTGGGTGGGTGGGAAAGGCTCAGACCATACAGAAATAGAGCTAATGGATTTGAAGGCAAGAGGAAAGAAGAGGCAGAGATAAAGTTTTATTGTTTCAGCATTTGGTACAGGAAGAGGTTGAAGCCCACCACAAAATTCAACTGGTAATGAACATCAGAAACCAAAAAAAAAAAAAAAAATCCCTAACTGATTTTCCCAGTGGCTTTTCAATACTAATAAGACATCATACCTTGCACTCACTTATGGTATAGCCATAAAGAACATCTACATTCAACTGTCTATGATTTCATATCTCTTATTGCTTAGCCATTCTCTTACAACTGTGCCTAAAAAAGAATTGAAGTGACATTAGACATTCACGATGCAAGAACAAAAGAGTATATAATGGACACAGTCTCCCTTGCAGTTAGACTACCTGTATGTTCACTTGGTTCTTGCAGTTGCAATGAAGCTGGTCTGGTGCAGACAGTTGGACCCATAATTAATCCCACATGGGTACAGTAGGAAAGAGAAGAAATGTTGCTCTAAAATGTTCTATTAGTGCAATGCCCATTACAATCTCTAGTTCTTGCACTGTGTAAGAGATTAATTTTGCTATTTTTAAAGTGTAGACACCTTGGGAATAGAGAACATTTTATTTTTATGTTTAGACAGTGCTCTACAGCCAGCAATCAGACAGGGAGAGAATTAATGCTGCAGAATTGTTTCACTGTCAGGCAATATTTTATACTATTCTCTGTATTCAGCAAATATCTGTGTGGAAACGGAGATGAACAACTCTTAACAGATAACCTACCTTCTCTATTCTGTTGTGGTAACACGGATTTGACTGGGATTTCCTCTTTCTGAGAGTATTTTCTGAAGTTAATTTTTGTTGCTGCTGAAAGATCAGAGTCGAGCATACCATCCAACAGATTATCTCTTGACCGTGAGCAACAGATTTCACATACTTCATGTAGGAAATGCAAGGAATTGTCTTGTAGTTTTTAAATTCTTATTCCAAGCACCAGAAATGAAGTTTCGTACAGCTACTGACTAGCCAAAGCTTTTGTGACTTCAGACCCTGCTCCATAGGCTCATGCAGTAAGGATACCTATTTGGATCTAGGCATGCAAGGGCAGGGTTTAATTTCTAAAATATGAAAAGACATACAATAATATTTTTTTCTTTTCTAGTTTATTCTGCCATTTGGAGTGCTAGGGATATGCTTGTCATTAGTTCAAGGAACTAATGAAATTATGCAGGCTTCAAACTTCACCAGATATACAACCAAATGTGTGCTCTTCATATCCAATTGAAAATTTAAGTATAGTGGTATCAGTGAGCGTACTACAAGAAAAATTGCATTAAAACTGTTTTATGTGGGAAGAAACTGCAGTAACTACTGAACAGTTAATAATACAATTGATTCAGTAACAAAAAGTAAGCTTTGACTCAGTTTTCAGTGATTGAAACACAATCAGCAATTTTTATAGGTGCAGGAACTCCTTTATGAGACTTGTCTCATTCTAAACTAATTATTTCTGTGTTGAGACTCTCCCGTCAGTTCTTCCTTGAACTCCATTTCAGACAATTACTATGTCTGTAGGAAAAACAAACTGCCAAAAATGACAGTTGGTAAAAACTACCCTTTTTAGAGAAAATGACTTGGCAAATTCTAATCTTTTAAGTATTAAAACCCCTCATTTTTCAGGAACTACTACTGCACATTACTTTAAACTGCCTGACAAAAATTTTTGACGAGCTCAGTGGGAATGGCTTGAAGACTTACAGCTTGTGTGACACAGCTGAATATTTTTGCATGTGATTGTGGGAATTTTGTCTGATTTGTCATCTTAATTTTGATATGAGCATCCAAAATAACAGTCACTGCCAAAAATAGCAGTCTCTTGTTGGACATCCATACCCTGGTTTTCCCATCTAAAAGATCCGCATCACAAGCAGGTGATTGTCTTTTCCATACCAAGTTTCACAGTTACTTAGCAATAAAGGATTATCTGATACCTCCATTCTAATGAGAATTTGATGGGAAATAGTGAGCACTGCAAAGTTTTATGTATTCAGTCCAATAAGGCATTTAGCAAAGGTGAAATGCCAATGACTTCATTAAAGTGATGAGTAAGTATAGTATATTGCATGGGTCAGATAAAATAGTCAGACTCTTCTGGGAGTCTAACAGTAATGTCTTGTCTGCAGATCACATCAGGGGCTGTTTGCTCATGTAAGGGTTTGTGTCCATACAACGGCTGGGAATAAGACACTTTTTAACCTGCTCATCAGTGACATTCAGGGCTATCTCGTGCTGTCTGGAGTCAAAATACTTGGCAAGTTTTCCGTAATGCATATAGCCCTTCTGACATTGGGTATTGCTGCTGTGTAAAAACATTCAAGTATTTAACAATCTCTTCCTAAGAAATGCTGTCACTTATATTATACAGCTTGTCTTCCATTTGATAGATTACATGCTACAACGAAATATATACATGTCCATGTAATTTTTTTAACTACATACTTGAACAATGATTATGATATGCATTGCATTTTAAATTATCTTCCATTATGTTTCGTGTGCTGTACAGATTTCAGTTGGCATTTGCAAGACAGCCAGAAAATTACAGCAATTATTGAAAATGATTGTGATATAAAAGCAACGTACTTCCCCTCCTCCTATCAATTTTCTTTGTACTGGTTTATAAAACAGACTGCTGCTTCAGCACCTAGGAAGACAAACTATATTTTCCTCCTTAACTATTAACTGTGCAGAGAGAATTAATTCTACTTAGCTTTATAGTTTTGGTAGCAGATATGCAGTCAATATTAATTCTGAATTTTTTTAGGGTTATGCTTTTTAGTATCAAACCATTTACTTAGGTTAGAATTTGTTACATGTGTATGCACACTCATATTTTCACAAGTGTAACTGTCAATTCTTTCTTCTTCTTTAAAAACATAATCCATTTTTAATCTTGTTATTGCTTTTCTGGTTCATATTGAGGAGATTTTAACAAAAACTTCTTTGGCCAATCTTTTTTATTACTTCATTTATCTTAATGGCAAGGACCTGTCCTATAAACTCATCTGTCTATGGTTAGTTTTACTTTCAAGAATAGTTTCTTAAGACCCTATGGGTATGTTCATGTGCATTTGTGTGTTTATAAGAACAAGGTGATATTTTGCCTGGGCTTTCTTAAATACATAGCACTGAGACTTCATTATGTTCCTTTAAGGGGAGAAACAATTCAAAGGTGTTTTAAAAAGAGTATTAATATTTTTCATAGCATACATAAACAGTAGTAATTTTCATCACATATGCCTAACTCTAAAGTAAAATTGTAATGCAAATCTCTATACTATAGCATAACAAACTGGTACTTTGTGTGTTCCTGTGAGTTTAATTGACTCTGACATTGTAAATGGCAGGAATTTTAATTACTTAAAATAATATCTGTATTATGTCCTAACATACTAGATAAAGAGGATATTGTTTGATTATAATTCAATTCTATACTTTTTTTAATGCTTAAAAAAACAAATATATGCAACCTCTTTATTGTGACAAGGTGTCTCATACATGTTGCTGGAAAAATAACCAGAAAAAGGAAAACTATGTTAAAATAAAAGAAAAATTCAAAATAAAACCACAATAAAGACATAATTCCTAGCTAAAACCTTGCCTTGGCTCCATGTTCCATTGGAACAGCTACCCCAAAAAGATATATAAGAAAGTTCTCTGATGTGGGATATTGGGGTATGCTATGTCATGATATTACAAAGACAGAGCCTTAAATTAAGCAAGTCTCTTATTTATTTACCTTTTCTTTCTGTTGTGGTTTTCTCTCTGTACTCCCTTTCATTTTTTTTTCTTCTCAAGTTTTAACTTTAAAAAAGGCCACCAAGAACACAGATGAAGCACAGTTTACCCGTGAGCTTAATTTGAAAAAGCCAAGCACCTCTGTTGTCTGCTTGATATCAGTAAAGGCATTTACACTCTGTCCAGCATCCTTATTAACAGCCCGCCAGAGACGTGGAAAAGGGATGTTGTGACAGTAAACAGCAACACCATGAACAGGAGGTGAACTGGAAAATGAGAGCAACAAGTCAAATGTAACATTGCTGAACATTGTAATCTCCACTAATTCCACTTGATTATTTTGACACAATTTGCAGCAAAAATTATGCTAGTTAAATTATGGGGCTTACTCCCACATGCATTTCAATGTTTCTAGAGACTTTCTTCCACTTCCTCCTTGATGTCTTCCACAGCAGGATGCTCTTGCTATTAAATGTATTTTGCACAATAAGCTGACAGTTGTTACATATGATAGTACCCGGTAATTAGTGTCAAGGCAATTTTTAACATTAAACACAACTTTCTTATTGTTTCTGATGAAAGGTGAGCTAACAAATGCCAAGAAGATAAACCCTCTGGTTGAGGAATTTGTTTAACTGAGCTCTTCTCTTTCCTTCACCCCTCCCCACCATGCAAAAAAACAACCCCTGATACTTGTGCAGCTTTAAAGGATTATTTTTCCAGAAGCTCTGTGGTGTCCTAGGCATCGGATGGAGCACATCAGCCTAAAAACTGCAAAAAAGTTAAGCGCTGACTGTGAAAAACTACCCAGAGCAGTTAATATACTAAAGGTCTTGTACTCAAAGCATCTCTTTTCTCTCTTGTCATTCATCTCTCAACTCCCCTTTCCAGCATTTTCACTCAGCATTTTGATGTTAGCTGTGCTTAAGTCTACACATTTCATTGAATGGACACTTGGGACAGACAGACAGACACACGGACAGAAGGACAGCCCGAAGTGCCGCAGCCGTGCCAGTTGTAGCACCACGCGGGGTAAGCCTGGTGCTGAAGAGCAGCAGCTGGCGGTTCTTCTGCGGCCTCCCAAGCTGAGACACAGCAACCCAGCGCTCAGACCCGTGGCCCAAAGGGCAGCCGAAATGGGCGGCAAAGCAGCTGCTCGGCCCCAGCCGCTCCTGCCCAGCGCTGGGAGCATGAAAGGCCGCTGATTTCTTCTACACCAAATGCTGGAGGGCTGAGCATCCCTGGAGCTGTTCCGGCTCCTGCTTCTGGGGTCCCTCTCATTTACGCAAAGGCATGGGCAAACTTTACAACACCTCATATATTATTTGGCTATGGACAGTCACAACGCATGGATGGTTATTACTGAGTATAACCAGATGAGCATATGTCACGGAGCTGCTTAGCATTGTGGCTTAAAAATAGGCATATATTTATGCCGGCTTTAGTTGCCATGGGTAAGTCTAAACTATATTTGGTTTTCTTTTTTTATAAACAGTGCTTTAAGTTACATGAACTCAAAAAAGAAAAAAGAAAAAAAAAGAAAAACCCAGCCATTTCACACTGAAACATTTCTTTTTTTACATGTGAATTATCATTGACAAAAATGTACAGTATAGCATATGTATAATCAAGCTGCGTTCGGAAGGCCAAACTACCAGTGTCCTGCATCTGTCATTCATAAAGGAAACTATCTTCCCAGTACACATGAACATAGGTTGCTACAGGAATACAGAGCTTTTATTTTTGTTCAGGTTTATCATGTAGGAGCCAAAGAGCATGCTCAGACACTGAGTGCATTCATAATGCCTAGCAATGTCTGGTGACTGCTTTCTCAAAGGTACCTCTAATAGACTTGTTAACTGCTAAAGAGTGCAACCTTGAAGCAAAAAGCAGACAGCCCTCACAACAATAATATCCAACCATAGTCCAGGCTTGTATCTATGGCTCAGCAAAAACCAGAGATGATGTCAATGAATAAATAAACAAATAAATAAAATTTAAAAAGCAGTTAAATAAAATCACTGTTATTTTCTAGAGTAAACTCAAGGGACAAGGTCCTAGAGCCAGGAGCTTCTCTGAGCAGCCGCAATGGATCAATTCCGAGAAGGTTTGAAATGTGGAGTAACGCAATCACCTTGTCACAGGTGGGGTTCTGATCTCCTCTCCTGTAACTTGTTTTTACCATTTTAGTGCAACAGCTTTGTTTCAAAAGGAGTAACCCCTGGTAGAATTCCACAGGCTGTTAGATGCTGGGGAACCACATGACAAAAATGTTTAAACACCCTTTTCTTATGAAAGCATCCATCTTTTCTGACTCATCTCTTTTCAATTCACCTTAAGCAACATTTAATTTTAAAACTGAAACTTTGCAGGTAGCTTCAGGGCATCGTAGACAAGACAAACAGAAAGCAGTGGTGCTCCAAGATGGTATTAGTTCTTACCAGGAAAGTTATGAAGCTCCATACCTAAAAATACATGCACAATCTATTTAAAACATTCTTATATTTGCTCACTCTTTAGTTTCCTTTGGGAGTTAGCAGTGTAGTGGCTGTATTCAGGAGCAAGTCTTCAATCTCATGGCCCTGTGGTTACAGGAAAATGGCAGCTGAGGGTCACATTTTAGTTTTATACAGCTGTTGAGCAACACTTTGGGCACCCTTTAATTAAAGGGAAAAGGTTAACTAAACCTTGTTTGCTTTCCTGAGTGGACTGCTTTATGACAGGGATAAAGGATGGTCTGTGGTTAAGCAACTGGCTTTACACTTGGGATGAAAGTTCAGTTCCTGAATATTGCAAGGTTTTCTGTATTTCCATGTGCAAATTTCTTAGGGCAGGGCTGTCAAAAGCAATGAATGATTTCAGCTTCCTCCAGATGAGGCTGCCCAATTGAAAACAATTTAATGGATAATAATAATGGATTTAATGGACAATTTCCTGGATTTTCCAGGAAACACTGAGCTTCAGCATTCCTCCAAATAAGGTCCTTTTGTCTTCAGTCTGGACAGTCCAGATTTCCTCCTAACATTCCTACATGCTTTCTGAAAATGTAGCCCAGTGTCACTGGGGCTCAATTGCCTATCTACATTGAGAGAAAACTCGTGTTATTTTCCCCATCCTTTATATTTCTTTCATTTTTACCTTTGTCTGCTTAGCTGCAAATCCTATTTAATGTGTCAGTGTGTGGTGCCTGGTATTGAGTTCTCAAATCCTATCTGAGGATTTTCAGTGTTACTAAAGTACAAGTGTCTCAGTACCAAAATCATCCACTTTCATAAGTATCTTTTTCAATGCTTCATACAGAAAAATCCTGTACACCTGCATCCAATTTGGGTGTGGGATAGTTGGCATAAAGAAAGCAGCTGGAGTGCCTTAGAAGAGGTTTTTTTGCCATGATGCTGTGGCTTCTGTCAGATTCCCTTCCCTACCCTTCGTATTGCTGCCATGGCTCTGGCTGCACACAGACAGCAGCCGGCGTTTGAGCAGACATGTGGAGACCATCAACCCCAACCAACAAGAGCAAATGGGATGCCAGGGAACACATAGAAGATTAGCAGATTACTTGAGTCCTCACATTCCTGTCACACTCTCCTGTGTGAACAGGACACCACAAGAAGCACTCTGAAAAGCACTAATCTGCTTTATCACACTTTATTAAAACTGAAATCTGATCAGCTGAAATATGCCGCACTTTAACAAAATCAAAAGGACTAGAAGGTACTAAAACATCTCAACCTGTTCTTTACCAGCTTGGGTTTGCAAAAAAGAAAAGCAACACCATGGGGCACCAGCGCTAGTGCTGGTGAAGCCCAGTCCTTGTAGTTCATTCATGCACACCCCATGGGAAGCCCTGGTTAGGGAGGATGCAGAAGAAAAAAAATTTAAAGGGAAGGGAAGGGAAGGGAAGGGAAGGGAAGGGAAGGGAAGGGAAGGGAAGGGAAGGACCTCCCTCTGCACTTCCCCTCCTCAGGAAGTTGCAGAGAGCAATGAGGTCTTCTTCCTCTTGGCCTTCTTTTCTCCAGACTAGACAACCCCGGTGTCCTCCCCCTCTCCTCACAGGACATGCCTTCCAGCCCTTTTACCAGCTTTGTTGTTCTCCTCTGGACGCTTTCAAGTGCCTTAACGTCCTTTTTATATTGCAGAGCCCAGAACTGCTCACAATGCTCACTGCAGGCTCTGTTGCTCTGGACCAGCGCAATCCACTTCCCTCCCATCACCCCAGCCCCACAGCCTTGCAGGTGTGGTCATGACAGTGCCAGTCAAAGTGCAGAGAGCACCAGAGGGGCCTTCCCAGGATGGGAATCGTCAGCATCTGACAGCATCACCGGCACTAGCATGCTGTTGCTAGACGTGTGGGTAGCTGCTGGCGGCTGCACTTAACAGCATCTGTCTAAGCCTTGGCCTCATGAACTGCCAGCTAAAACGAATGGTATTTCTCTGAAGGTTTCTAATGTCTCCATTGCAGGCTTCAGGGCTAGATCAGAAATAGCTCACACACGGCTTTGCCCTGTGACCTGCCATTCCCACGGCAAAGCCATAAACAAGCTTTGTGGTCGCACTGGAGAAGAACCTAGTATTTCTGGGGAGGGGGAGGCTCTTACTACTTCCACAGTTCAAACTCCAGCAGAAATAAAACTATATACTTAGGGGTAATCTGTTGCAATCATTAGTATTAGTTCTAATTCAGATGAGGCAAAGACGGAAGATCTCCCTGTCCATTTCAACTCCAGTTGTTATGCACAATCCAGTCTGTTAATCTTTGGTAAAATACTCTATCTAAACAGTCCACAAGCTTTATTGCAAAGTGTTAAAAACCTAATGGTCTTCATCTACTAACATTTGATTTCTGTTCTGAAATGGAGAGTTTTACAGCAGCTTTGTTTAAATTATGTGAGTTTAGAGAGCACTTAAATTCAGCCTTGAACTGACCTTGTTGTACAAACTGTAATTTTTTTGGCACCAAAGCCTCAGGCTGCAGTCTGCTGCTGGTTGTGTGCTGTACTGTGTCTTTTCAGACGCATCCCCTGAATGCATCTCCCAGATATTTGCAGCAAGAGACTGTTTCCTGTTGAAGTCCTGATGCTTTGCCAAACATTCACTCTTAACTAAGTAGTGCAATGAATTTTTTCCTCTTCCATACAGAATAAAAGCCACAAAATAATCCACAGGTTAAACTGGGAGCTCTTGGAGCTATAGATACATATGGAAGGCTTGGAAGTTCTGTCCCGGAAACATGAGAAAAATGTGACCTTCTAATCACCATGTGATCATACCATGCATGCCTACAGACATCTGCTTGACCGCATTTAAGTGCTTCCTATAAAAAAGAGTGAAATTAGAACTTGTGAGCCTCAGGAAATCTTATTATTTCAACATTTTGTGCGTTCCAAAGCAGGAAAAAACTAAAATGATCTCCCCTGTCCTCTTTAGTTTAATGCAGACCCCATTCAAAGTGAGTATCTAGACTCTCCCTGGCAGTATTTTTGAGAAGAAAATGGTAGTTTAATGGAAATAATGGAGATTTCTAGTGGAAATACCTTTTTCCACTGGAAAAAAAAAATGTTCTGACAGAAAATTATGGTCCACTAATTCAGATGTTGCTTTTAATTTTTGAACTGCCTTCCATGGAGTGTATCTTCAGGTATAATTCTGCATTCTTGAACAGTTTTCCACCATTTTTGCCATGCCTGTGACATATTTGCTTATTTTTAATTCATTTTTAAGTAAGTGCTGCCAGTAGTTAGGATCTTCTTAAGCTTTCCCTTTGAATATCCTCTCTCAGGTCTTCCGGGCTCCTGTTATCATTCAGTCACCTAGGAGCTTCAAAAACCCACCAAGGAAACCCTGAGCGGTGTGTTCAGTTGGAAGGGACCTACAAAGATCATTGAGTCCAACTGTATCTGTGAATACAAGGAAGCTGAGTGAGAGAAAACAAACCTTGCATTTTTAACTACTGGGAAAAGTCTTACATTTTTCCTAGTGTGCAAACCAATGCACAAAGCACAATGGTGTTTGTATCGTGACTTTATATTGACCTTCTATCTCAAAAGATCTATGTCTGTGTACAGAGACGCTTTCTCAAGCTGAGCACCTAGCATTACTGAAAACAGGAAATACGTGTGTTATTTGACAGGGGATTCTTGTTTTGTTCTGTTTTGTTTTTATCTTGAAGAATAAAAACTTCCTCCCAGAAACCTGCCGAGATAAAATGTTCATTTCCATTTCAGGGATAAAAATATTTCCACTTCCCCTAGGAAGAAGACTAGTACTACAGAAATTGAGCTAGAATATATAGAATATGTTCTTCCCTCTATTTTCTCTTTTTCTTTATATATATATCTATACATACAGCTAACCGATACTGAATACATATAAAAGTTATATAACAAAACACATATTATTGGATTATTGGTTAGAATAAAAGCTAGTTTAACAGCTATGAATGGGTGGCACATGCTGGTGGAAGAAAAATTTAAGCTGCAAGGTTTCAAAAATCCTGGTTTTACAGAACTACTGAGATGGTGGCATTTTGCCAGGCTGATTTACAGACAAGGCTCCTTTTTATTTTTTCAAGCTGTCTTCTGCTACCACTCTGGCTACCCAGATGTCATGCATTTATGAGTTCTGAAGGAGTTCAGAAATAAACATGATGAGCTGCTTGCAAAGACATGCAATCTCTCACTAAAACCAACTACTGATTCAGAAGACTGGAGGATAGCTAACGTTTAAAAAAAGAATTCAGACACAATTAAAAGCATTAGAGTGGTAAAGGTTACATCCATACCTGGAAAATGTGGTTGAAGTCTTACTTATAAGCAGAATAACAAACCAGCTGATGTCATAAGAGGAATGAATTTAACCAATGGCCTCTGCAAGTAAAAGAGCATCTCACTTTTCATCAGAAGCTTCAAACTGGAAAAAATCAAGAAATTCATTAAAAAAAAAAAAAAAGAGTTGAACTTCAGGTTTACCAAAAATTCCTGTCCTGAAGTGTTTATCACATTAGGGGCAAAGCCTTGTCATGAATCAGAAGCCTGGTAGTGTTTTAGGTTTACTTCTTAAACATATTACAAGGCTCTGTATTAGAATCAATATGTAATATATTTACTAATGATCTGAATGGAAGGTGAGTAGTGAAGTAAGACTACATGATGATGATGGAAAGTAATGAAATCAGAAACAACAAAGTTCAGTGCTGAAAGGAAAAGTTTACTTGCCTAAGTCCAAAAACTTCTGTTTAAGAAAGGGACCTGATAATCACTATGCAGCTGTAGGTAATGACACACGAGCATGTTTTTCTTGCTCTACATGGGCATACCCATCCACAAGTGAAATAATAGAACAAGTGGATCAGATGAAGTACACAGGGAAAAATATTTACATCAGAATTCAGAGTAAAGCTTCAGCTAAAAAGGATGAGTAGAATATTCATTAGGTGATTTTAGAAAAGATGTTGCTGATTAAGCATGTAAGACATTCAGAGAAGGGCAATAAGAATGGTCAATGGCATGGAAAAAGCTCATGTTCAGAATGACTTGAAAACCCTTGAGACTGTTTCACTTAAAGGAGTTTAACAACACCAGACACAATAATAGAAATATTTGAAGTAAGGGGAGCAGGTAAAGAAGTATATGAGAAACTTCTACTTTTTCTGTGATAATTCAAAACAATGACAATTTATGAAAATGGAAAGCAGTAAATTCAAATTGCATGAAAGAGTATATTGAAGTGTCAAACCTGGCAAGGTGGATTGATAATAACATAGGTTAAACAAATATTGAGAAATTTGATTAAAAAAAAAAAAAAAAAAAAGCATTGGAAAAAATAAAAATACTTCAAAATTTATGGCAATCTCCTAAGAGCAGAATGACTAAAATGAGAGCCTCCCAGATACACATAATCCGTCTGAGATGTTTTCTCCATATTCTCATGTATCTGGCTGTGGTTTCATATGCTGATTCTTCATGGCAATCTCCCTGTTTCTAAATTATCTATTGCCATAGGTAAATGAAATCAAAGAAAAAGTCTTCCTTACAAGATACTACGTGTCAAATTTCAGTTGCAAATTTTCAGTTAGAAATTTGACTGTTAGAATAAAATAACATCAGCTCTACTCAAGGGGTATGGCAAGCAACCTTTTAATACACTCAGCCAGCTCCTCAATCTTGATAAAGACCCGTTAATAAAGATAAATATTATTTAGTTAAGGGCATTTATTTTGGGGGGTCTGGCAGGCAAAAATAAGACTGGAAATTAGGAGCCAATATAATGTATTTGTGGGAGGCATCCAGAAATGTATAGCATAATTGATAGGGAGAGCAGGAAACATTGCTGGTTTGGTTTCTTGTATGAAAGCTAGTCCTGTATTTATCTCCGTTAGGACTTTTAGAACTAGAATGGGTGATCTCAGCAAATCTCTGGTTCTTTGGTTGCTCTTTGGATCACCATCAAAAAAGACCTATAGATGGAAAGATATAGAGGGAGGTCTGCAGATTGTAACTTTCTAGGGCTAATGTAACTTGAGGAGCAGGGTTCTTCTAGAATTCAGGCCAGAAAAGTCCAACATAATAAAAATAATATATGTAATGCAGGGGTATTATAGCACTAAGTCTATGCCTGGCAATATTTTTGATCCTATTTTTCTGTGAACTTATTTAGATATCTGCCAGCTTGAGTTCTCATACACAGTGTCCCGAGGCATTAATCTCCTTAATAAAACGCTATGCATTCCCACAGAAGCCAGCAACACAGAAATAAAAGGGAACTTGTGGTCATATTTCACCATAAAAATGATCTTAAATAATTGCTGAGTTCACAGTCTAAAATGTATTGTAAGTTTGCTAGCTAACCCTTTCTCTGGAGACAGAGTAATAATGAGGATATCCTAGGAAAGTAAGAAACAGCAAGACCATGCAAGGTGAAAATATAACTAGAAGAGCTAATGCACGGTTATTGATTGTTTTTGCAGATTCTCTGCTGTTGCAAGTTGCTGTCGTCCCATTGACATTGATATTGCCACCACTGCAGGATCTGTCACTATAAGGTCGCAGAAGGAGTTCAAATGGATGTATGAGCGATTTCGCATGTGCAAAAAAATATGCATGTTCTCATGCTGGCATGTCTGTGCCTACAGTGCTACACCAGAACGGAAAGCTCTCCTGCAGGGTCCAGATGAACTCTCGCAGAATATCAAGGAGCCCTGGGGCCAATTACAGAAACGGCTGGGCCAGCGGCAGGTCCTGCACATGCCGTCAGTACTGCAGCCTGCCCCCAGGTACTCCTTATCCCACACTCAGCTGCCCTTCTTCACCCCTCACTGCGTCATGCCATGACCTCATCCCAATTAAAACCAGTGCAAAGCCCCTCGTTCCACAACGAGAAGCACGAATGGCATGTGCACACGGAGGATTGCTCCCTGCCAGGGGCCGTGGCACCAGACTGTGGTCCCAAGAGATTGAGTCTTGCTCTGACACTGAGGAGCAGCAGACGAAACACCTGAGCTATGTTAGCATGCTGATGGGATGGTGTAGTAAAATCCTAATGCAGTGAGACTGTTCAAGAAGAAGCTACAAAGCTCTTGGGTCAATAGTTTTACCATTTGTATCTTTTCCCCAAGGAACTCTTTTTTTTCCCTCTCTCTGGCAGCCTCCCTACTGCATCACTTAGGCACTTTCAGGCTACATCAGAAATCTCATTGTGAACACAGACAATCATGCCAGATAATGACTCCATCTATAAGACTAGAATTCTCCCTCGCACTTTCTGAAGAGCCTGGTAAACTAACTTATCAGACAAAAATGACACAAAGAGCCGACAACTCGTGCTATGGCTTGCTGAGTGCTGCAGGGAGCAAAGAGGACTCGCGCTACATGAGGGCTTGCCGATGGCTGGGCTTCATCAGTGTTAGAGTTCTACACCAAGAGCAGCAGAGGTATCCTGACATGTCTGCCTGGTTCTTGAATCTGTTTGAATATCGCGGCAAACGGAAGAAGAATGAATGATCAGAAAAGAACCATTTCCAAGGAGGATGAACTCCTCGATATCATACCTAAAAATTACATACAGCAAATGCGCTGTGCTTAATTTCATCATTCCGTGCAACCACACTCTGCTGGAGACACTCATGTAAGAATGGAATGGGCCTATATGACCCAAACAAGACAAACAAAGACATTTGGGTCATAATTTGTATTAGATGATACATTCTATGGTAATTTTCTATCGCATAACTCATTCTTACACTCCCTGGGAGAATGGTTGTTTTCAGTAGCCTGCCTGTTCTTCACATCTTTTTTACTGGTAGAGCTGGAAACATGATAGCGAGGAGATTTGCTTGTGACTGATGTATCTACTGCATATGCAATGTGCACGGGTCATATATAGTTGCAGAATACATGGTAAAGCATTTTTCTGTAAAAGTTAGCTATGTGAAATTGCTTTCCAGTTCTTTTGCTTCCAAATGCCTTTGGTAGGGTTTCGATACTTTTTTCCCTGTAGGTTATTTCTGGGCACAGATAATGAAGCTGTAAGCATTTGAAAGCTGTCATTTTTGGTTAAATCTCCATATGGAAAAGGATTATTACATATCAGTATCTAGGCAGTTTGTGTCAGTATAATTGAACAGATCAGGGACTGGATACTCTAACTCTGCAAATTGTCACAGTCACTGGACAAATCACTCTGACTTTAGTGCAGGGTGTTAATAGCTATAGATGTTTGTTTTAATAAGTCCTTCCTTCCTCTCTTTTCAAATCAGCATATTATTTTCCTTATTTCTTTTTCCCATTAAAGGATCCCTTCCAGATCCTACTCTGCAAACAACCATTACCTCCAAATTGCAAGGAGTAATTTCCCAGGTATTTTCACGGTCAGCCCAGTTCTGAGACAAAAATGATCTCAAAAGCTATCACCACTGCAGCACTGCTGCACCTGTTAGTTTTCTAAAAAAAAAAAAAAAAGAAAAGGAGAAAAATGCCTTGCCACTCTCCTTCCCTCAGCTGTGTACATTTAGGTAACAAGTCTCCAAGCTGCACATTTGTTCAAACCACGAAACTGTCCGGCTTAGTAATTAAGCTTGGCGCCGTCTTGAACAACCAGTCACAGCCAATGGCAAAACAAGGATGACTACTCAAGATTGGTACCCAAGATAGTTTCAGGCAGACAGTTATTTGCTGTGACACTGAGGGAAAAGTTTAAAGAATCAATAAATGTTCATTGATTAGACTTTCCTTTTGGTAACACCTGAATAGTTAAAGACATTTACATTCTTCATAGCTCACTATTTTTTCCTCTAAGACACCACTGCAATCATATTTCTCTGCCAAGTAAAAATGGCATAATTTCCCAAATGGGTAAAAATTCCCCTCAGATATTGCTAAAATTTCCCATATAAAAAAAGAAATTATGTTTCTGAGAGCCTGGGGATTGAACACAATTTTCCAAAGTCAGTCAGACAATCCTACTTACCTATAATGCAGTGCTTTTGAAATCAGCCACACAGCATGGTATGTGACAGTATCCTGCATCTAATTATGTTCCAGTTTATAAGAGGGTGTGAAACAAGCCTGCTCTCTCTTTATATTGCACTTAAACTTCTAATTATATCTACAGCTTGTTATCAAAAATAAAATTAGGTGAGGTGCCAATAGGTCATGGAGCTGCTTTAGCAACTGTGGCCGGCAGGCTAACTGCCTGCAGTTAACAATCGGGCTGATACACTCAAATCATTGTTATTATGGGAAATCTATGCAACTGATAGATGTTCGCTGTTTCCAAAGCATTCTAACATTCTGCTTGTTTTTACATCAAATAACGCAAGCCTCTCCTTTGAAAGGGCATAAGCACTAGTAAAGATAATTAAACACCTGCTAGTTACCTCTGCTATAGCCTTCACAGTTTACTAATTTAAAAACAACAACAACAAAACAACAACAACAACGAACCCTCTAAACCTTAATTTCTAAACAAGGAGGGAGTTATAGCAAGGTCGAGGTTAGCTGGTTGGATTATTGGTCTCCTTGGAAGAGACACATGGAAACCATGCCTGAATGAAAATCCAGGCACTTATTAAATAGTTCTAACTCATTAATCATATGCATGTACTGTGTGTAGGTTTTCTATCCAAGAAATAAATAAACAAAGAGTAGTTAGGAAGTTGATTCTTCCACCCTTACTCTCTACAAGCACGATCTATACAAGTACTCTTGCTTAATTCAGTGGGATTACGGGTAGAGTTGAACGCTCATTTTGAGACATTGCTTTCCTTACAGTCCATTTTGTAGCCTGAGCTTACAAATTTATGTCAGGAATCACTTGGCTTTTCTTTGCCTTTTTGCTTTGAACTGAAGTCAAAGGTGCATGTAACCACACATATTTTAGCTAATTCTAAACTTTCCAGATGGGGACTCATATTTCATGAGTACAATTCAAAGCAGTAAGTACCTTTGATCAGTTCATTACAGTAAGTAGAACAGAGAATCTCAAATGCAAACTAATTCAAGTCAATTTTAAATAACTTAACACACTTTTTTAATACTGAAACCAAGTCTACCAATGAGCGGGCTCAATCAGGGCTACTTAAATTCAGTCTGTAACATGGAGAATCTGAGACTTCTGTTTTAATCTGAGATGATCCCCTGCCTAACATGGTATCTGAACATCTTTAAACCACTGTGGAAGTCTGGATTCAGATCTGGATCTCGACATCATGTGTACCAAGTAGCTATGTGTTATTTCTGTACAATGCCATCCTAGAAGTGAAAGGCATTTCAGAGGTCACCTTGTCCATATCAGGAAGGCCATTTAAATTCATGTCCTTTATGTTAGATGTTTATCCAATCTCTTCTTCAAGACATTCATTGATGAGGACTATAGCCCCGTCCAGGTGACCTATTTCAGTGTTTCCAAAACTTCACCAGTGGTAAACTTTTCTTACTGGCTGCTGTGACTCATTCTGCTTTCAGCCCATTATTTCTTGTCATTGTGATTCAACTAAAAATTCTGGGTTTTCTGAATTGTTGTTAGCATTTTGGAAGTCATAAAGTGCTGTATTTGAGGATACTATTGTGACTTCAGTTTAAAAGTATACAGTTAGCCCTTTGCAATTGTCTATAGATAACTGTGTATACAGGATTTTTTTTTTCTAGGACCTACCCAAATCATCAGCAAATTGTCCTCCGATCTCGTCTCTGAGAATTTTGTATTCTTAAACATAGGTACTGAAAGTAAATGTAAGTATTGTAATTACACAATCAAATGGAAATCCCTCAGTATTGCAGTCTGTATTATTATTATATGAAACTCTCGTTTGTAACTGAGGGCTCTTCACTGTTAACACGTCCAGATATAGTACAATGG
This sequence comes from Chauna torquata, assembly GCA_013399475.1. NCBI lineage: Eukaryota > Metazoa > Chordata > Aves > Anseriformes > Anhimidae > Chauna > Chauna torquata. Next base: position 144,853 of record VXAL01015720.1, read on the forward strand.
ATTTTTTGGTCATAGAATTGACTTTTGTCTTTAGTTAAGTTTCAAAAACTGCCTTGTTTTAGAAGAATTTTCCAAGGCAACAGAAACATAATGGCTATATAGTGCTCTGTTTAGAGGTACAGACAAATTTTGCAGTCAGTCAGCAGTTTACACATTGCAGCATATCTAGTACAGCATTTAGATGTACCTTTTCAAAGCTGATCACATTGCCTATTATAAGTGTCTGACAAATTTAATCTTTTCTTAATCTTTTCATCTTCTACAAAAAGGTACAATTCTAATATTGATCAATGAATATTCAAAGGATGCTTTTAAGTTTCTAAAGAATGGGTTACTATATTAAAAATTCACTGTATGATGGGCAAAGTCACTTATTAAAAGTTGCTTCTGTTCACAAACTGGACCAATTGAATTTTCTCAAGACTTTTTTTATGTAGAAGTTTAAGTCACGCTAAGCTTTTTAATTATTCAAATCAGCTGAGTATGCTTAGGAAAAATGAGATTCAAAGTGGACTTCTAATGGATAATGCCTCCAGTGTGAAGGCTTTGTATCTAAATTGCATTTGTCATCACAGTATTTTTGCATAAACTCAGCTGAAAATAAAACTTCCTTACCTAAATGTGAACAGAAAAATGAGCCACAAGAAAACAGATTTTTATACAGAACATCATTATCTAAGCCTAGTTTCAGATCTAGCTGAGATGTGTCAGCCTTTTCTGAATGTAGAGGGAAACTGCTGAAGATCACCATACATTCCACAAAGATGTCATGCTGCTAGGAAATTGCTTTCAAATACTTTCTGAAAGCAGAAAACAACAACAACAACAACAACAAACACACTTTTAAAAGGAAGTGGAGAGAAATAGCTGAGGTATCACCAGTCTCCAGAGAGGGGATCCATCAGCTGGCACTGGGGTCCTGACAGATTTCTCACTTTGCGGGCTCCTTCTTAGAGTTAACATAAGGCAAGGGACAGAAGTGCGTCCAAAGGACTTTTTCCACCCGAAGACAATAGTCTAAGCTAAATGAAATTAATCTCTCCAGGACATTTGTCTCTTTACTGAGGGAGCTCAAACAGCTTTAAACAGATCCTAAATGACTGGCTTGGCCAAGGGACTTACATTTCAAGTGGATGAAGATGCAGGGGAAAGGATCTCCTTCTCAGTGACAGACTGTAAGAATGAAATATCTATGAGATAGGATGTATCTGCCTATCTATCTAGAAATATGTATCCCTACAGAAGGTTTTTTCTGTGTGTGTGTGTGTTGTTTTTTTTTTTGCTGTTGTTGTTGTTTTTAATAAAAAATGCATAAAAGAGTCTTGGAAGCAGAGACCAGACTCCAGCCTTTCCTCCTCTGGATGTGTGCCTTCAGCCACAATTCCTCTCATCTTCTGGCCCATAAATTTTCTCCTGTCTCCAAGCTGAAGAATAGAGAACATTTCCCACCTCCTGGAGGACTATCTAAGCTGTATCTCAGTAATTACGGCCCTCTCCTGTCAGGTGGGAGGTGGATCCCCATTTTGTTGAGACTCCAGCTGTGAAAGCAATTTTGGACTCTAACTCAAATTCCCAAAGGCACATAAGGAAAAACTATGGGTAAAAACCCAAGACAAGGAGAGAGGAGACGTTTTAGCTATCCTCCTGTCCAGCATTTTATATCAAACCAAATGAAGTTTCTCCCTGCTCAGCACGGAGGCTGTTTTGCATCCTCCTCCTCAGTTTAACTCTCACCGTATGTTGTTATAAAGAGAATTTGGCACCTCATCCAGTGTTCTGAATCCAGGGGCTGGTAACCCAACACCCACACACAGCAATGCTCCCTGTCACCGTACACAAGTCCGCCAGTGGATCTTCAGATCTGCTTTTAAGATTAGAAAAGTATTTGACTGAATAACCCAAAACTGGAATTGGCGACTGGTTTTGTTGTCTTTTAGCCACTGTGAGAACATTACTCGTCCAGCAGAACATTTTATAAGACTCAGCATTTCTCTAAATGGCATTAATTGTTATTTCCCTTCTCAGCTGTGCACTACACTTTGTGCTTTTTGTCTGCCAATTTTATACCAGGGCAGCTGCAGTTCACTTTTGCTGTATGCAGTTAGTTTGCAAAACAGGTCTGGGATCCTTTGGGATAGCAGAGAGTATATAAATATGAAACAATATTGAAAACCATAGCCAGTTAGCTTCTTGTAAAACTACCTGCCAAAGTAATATAACATTCCAGACCTGCTTACGCACACATGAAAGGAAAAATCAAAGGAAAAGTCAAAATAAATTCTAAAAGTAATGTGTTCAGTTGTTTTTCTTTATTCTTTGACAAATGTATATATATGATTTTTAAAAGGCAAACAGTTGTTTAATCTCAAAACATAGTATGGTAGAAAGCAGTAGTGTTTAAATAATTAACATTTACACTTTCCAATGATCCTTGACACAGTGAAGAACTGGGACTTTACATTCTTGAATCCTCAGTTCAGATTCTGCAGTATTTGTTAAGGAATGAGGATGAGAAAGTCAGATTTTTTCCAATTCCAAAATAAGTGAACTTGAAATGTAGATGCTTTTATCCTGTGCTTGGCTCTGTGTCAGTGGTCCTGTGCCTAACATTAATGTAGAGTGTAAAATACATTTGATTGTGAGCATCATTTGCTTCAATAAATGAAATTATGTAAACCAAATTCATGATGCAGCAGTAAGATGAAATAGACGCTGTCGTTGGCAGTCCACAGAAAGAAACCTGCTTCCATTCTGCACAGTTTCACAGTAAACAGACTGCAAGTTACAAAGCTAGTTTAGATGGTAGATGCAAACATATTATTCTTCCTATTTTATCTTGTAGTGTAGCCCAGAGGTTTATTCCATATGGTATACAAAATCAACATGGAAGAAATAATCCTCTATCAAGTAGAGGTTTCTCTACTACAGCCTGTTCCAAAACCCATTGAAATCCCTGGAAAGACTCTTACTGACTTAACTAGGCTTTAGGTCACAATAATAGAAAATCTGTTTATACCTCTAAACTATTCTACAAAGTGTCTAATGAAGGAAGACAGAGAAGGATTAAAACTAGCATTCTTCCATTTAGTCTATAAACTCCTTAGGAACCAAAACTGAAACGAACTCACTAGTATACACATTTTCAGTGAATCGTGATTTTAGCTAGCACATACTTCTGGGCTGTCTTTGGAGAAGACAGATAATGTAAAAGCCAAAGTTTTCAGTTCTTTCTGCTAAGGCATTACTTCTGCTTCCCAAAACTAAACAGAGGGAAAAGCATAATGAACTTACTTTTTGACCGGGATAAGAATAGATGTGCTTATCCAGCCAAAACTAAGGCTTGTTAAATATCTTGCATATGAAAACCATGAACATTTCTTTGGAAAAGCTTAAAAAAACTGTTCAGGATTGCTTGGCCAAATATAAAGAATTTAATGTCATTTTTATTTATTATTTATTAATAATAAAAATTAATTTTCTGGTAATGATAAGTTTATCCACATAACTAACATTTTGTGCAAAGGAAGGTAAAGTTCATGGAAAAAAATATTCATGCATATAGGATTGGGTATGATATTGAGCCTCTTTACCAAATCGTAAGTACAAAGAGAATACTATGTAAGAATGGACACGAATGCTGTACATTCGAGGTGACCAGATCAAATATTTTTGCACAAATTAGGTAATACAGAAAAAGGATAGAACTTGTAAGAAAAAAAAAATCACTCAGACATCTTCAGTCTTATCTATTGTTCATTTGAGACCCTTACTACCAATGGATAGTACAGAAATGTATCTGAATGAATAAAGAATACTGTAAACATGCAGCATCTCAAAGCTGCTGTATTTCCTTTGACCCTACTTTTCAAGTTTTGTATGTGAAAACTAAATTGAACTGAATGGCTAGAGACATCGCCGAGATGCTATGATCGTGTCTTTCGTGGCTGCTGTGAGATAGATATCTAATGCAAAATGTCCAGTGAAATGAAAATGCATTTGCTCAGGAAAGCAGAAGCAATGAGCTCCTTTAACAAAAGTGCAAGTTCTATCCATATTATAAATACAGTAGAGTAACCCATAGGAACCTGACAAGAAGTGAGTGCTCCCAGGATCCCCTAAGATTGTTGAAAATACTGAGCAACTTCGGAGACTTAATATCACAGACCCTACACAAAACTCTCCCTCCGTGCACTCTTGCATCTGCACATAAATACACCTCACCACATTAATCTGGATGAAAGATAATTGATGGGATCATTTGTAATATAATGCGTGATTCAATAACTCACATCATCTTTTCCAGCTGCATGCTATTTTATTCTATGGTCCTCTGACACTGAAGAGGAAACTGGAGTATAGAAATAAATTAACCTAAAAAGATTATAATTGCATGCATTCTGCTAATAAGTAAGAAAAATAAAATGAAACTGCCAATTTTCCTCATTAAATTATCCCTTAAGATTTGTTTGACTATATATAATGAGTTAATTTTAATGTCTGCATTTTTTTCTAGGGGAAGTCTTTCTGAAAACAAAATACAAATAAATGTGATGGGAAGTTCCTGAACTTCCAGAACTGCAGCAGGAAATATTTGACCTTAATAGACCTCTAACTGTGATGTTTTCATCAGGGAAAAATATCACTAAGCAGTGTCTACAGTAAAACTGTCTTACAACAGCAGTGTGGAATTCTAAACAAAATATGTCAAGAGTAATTAAAATCAGAACAATGATCAAGTCTCGGTTAATGTTACCACATAAACAGCCACTACCAAAACAAGAAAAACCCTCCCCAAAGATTAGGGAAAGTAAGTATCTTGTTCAAGGAAACTTAGAAGTTTAGAGTTTATGTGCGAGTCCATCATTTATTCCACTTAAATTTACAGTATACATATACACCGTTTTTTGGTATTTCACAAGGTTCAATTACAATGCAGTAAATACAGGAATATTGAGAACATTTCTGTTGTGCAATAAAATTCAATTATTGATGTTTTTAAGATAGATACCTAAACCCGTGGAAAGTTTGGAAGGCAATTTCCTTATATATTATGCCAAAAGCAAAAAGTGTTTCTACTTATTTCATGGGAGCACAAAGAGGTTTTCCTAAGAACTAGAGATAAATAAATACATAACAACAAATAAAATAGTATCTTCAATTTTGAACTGCGTTGTACCACTCAAGACCTCATAGTGGCCTTGCTATCTGTGAACCAAACCACTCTCCAGAAGATAACAGTCCAAAAAAGCCCAGAAAATTTCCGAGGGGCAAACCCTTCTCTCAGTGACCATTTGGAGCTACCTTGAAGCCCCAGTGAGCCACTGCTTGTCTTGAAGAACAGAAGGGACCCAAATTTAAGTTTGCACATTTGGCTTGTGTTTAACTCTTCCCCAGGCTTCCTGAGGTACCTGCCTTTTCATGGCTTCTAGATAATTAGGGGCAAATAGCAACTCAGTGGGAATATGGTTTCTCTCTTGTTTTTACTTCCCAGATGGGCCAGACACACAGGACATGACAAAAGCCACAGCACTGCAGGGAATGATCCAAAATCCAAAAAAAATTAGAACAGATATTTTTGTCAAGTTTAGACACTTCACATAACCAAAAGACCACCTTCCCCATACTATGAAGCTTTGGTACCAAGTGTCTTGAGGGCACTAATAGTTCTTAATTGGCCAAGCAGAAACACCTGGGGACCCACCCATCCCTTGCCCCCCCAGGGGTACTTCAGCCCGGCCCTGGCTCTAGCTCTGGTTTGAGTAGTGCTACAGGGGTGCCTGCTCCTAGGGCTTTTCCCAAATTATTGCTTAGTCTTCCTGGAGCACTGAGCTGACTGCCGAAGGCTGAGGAGAGCTGTCTCTGGGTGCCGGGGTCCTGTGGCCTGCAGGTGAGCTCTGCTCTGTGGTGTTCGGTAAAGCCTGGTCCTCCTTCCTGTCCTAGAGCCATGCTCCTCCTGCACCCTGGTGTGGATGGTCTGCTCCCACAGGATCCAGGAGTGTTTGTATTTTATGGTGAGCTGTTACTGCATTACTCCAGGAAGTACCTGAATTATAAGTGCTATGGCAGGAAAGACATCAGATAAACTCGTAAGACTTCATGAGTTAAAGGCTGTGGTTGAAGGTATAGTAAAACTAAATGTTAATTAGATGGAGGAGGATTGTAGCTGCTGAGAGTGTGTACATTAGTTTTTTGGAGTGTTTTCAGTATGGCTTTGTTTTATATTATAAAATAATATCATCTTGAAGAGTGTTGCTACAACTTATCTTGTGATGCTTTTTTGAGTAACTATTGTCTGACTTCCTAAATCAGGATGGTTCCTTATGATCTTATAATTAAGTTCTTACCACAGCACAGTCTTCTTGATGCTCAGGCTGATAAATCCTACTGTCCAATTTTTCCACTTACAGCCTCACAGACCTTCCAAGTGCATAGCTGTGTGCCATTTGCTTTTTTGGAAGAATTATGTATTTACTGGCACATGGAAGCTTTCTAGAGTTCACACATTGTTTAAATTCTGCAGCTCTGAATAGTGCCTCTTTGGATCTAATCTCAGAGTGTGCTGAAGGCGGATTCAAACCACATAAAGAAAAAATGTTGACAAGTACAAGATTAAATTATTGTTGTTACCTTTTTTCCCCCACTCAAAAGCATCAAAGGAAAAGTTATGGCTTTGATTATTTTAAATGTAAGACCAGTTAATGAGCAAAATAATCATAACTAATAAAGTCTTATTTATTTGTATTCTTAAGGAAAAAAGCCTCTTTAGATGTTTTCAGGATCAGGCTGAAGGCTTCTCTTTTTATGAAAGAGAAATATTAATTGAAGTTGTGCAGTCTCCACCATTTGAATTAAATCAAGATTCCACTGGAGATCTTCCAATCTTCTGTCTGGAAAATATGTAGGATATGTAGCTTTAAGATCTCTTTTCTTTCTGTGTTTTGTTTTCCTTTTCCTCGTGTTTGCAAATGTAGAATAAAATCTTTATTGCCATAAATTGCTTTAAGAAGTAATGATGTATGGATGTCAAGAACTGATGAATCACACAAAGTACTACTTAAAATCTTATGTAGGTATAATTCTTTGCTAGCTATCTAAGAAAAGAGCTAAGATTCTGAGGTGAATGTCATCATTTGCTCAACTGAATAAGCAATAAGACATGAAAAAAGACTTTAAGAGATAAAATATCATGATTGCAAATACAGATGGTTGATTAGTACAAAGACAAAAACATGCAGAAAATGTATTGCAAATATCTTTTTCTTTCAAGATGTTCCTAATGCAAAACATTATCAATGGGACATCATCAGGAACACTTTCTGAAAAGGAGCCATGGAGATACACAAATTAAACAAAATATTTGTGTTTTTTTAAAACATTACTATTAAACTCATAAAATTTTGAGATGTTGTTCCTATAAATAGTGTATGAATTCTTTCATGCAGCGGAGCTGACTCAGTGTTGTATATGAGCAAGAGTAAGGGTGCGTATGTGTGATCAAAAGAACTTTGGAGTCTTGGTAGATATGCTGTGTATTTACTGTTTCAGCAGTCTTGCTGTATATTCTGAACTTTTTGATATGTTATGCTTAAAATTACTCATGTGAATGTATGCATTTATCTATATTTGCAATGTTTGTCTGGTAGAAAGTAGATAAATGAAAAGTAGTTGTTAGCCACTACGTCAGATGGTCTATGATGTGTATAGGGGATGCTCAATACTTGCAGTAGCCTTCAAACTCCAGTTGCATTCACTGCTGCAAATGGTAAAGCAGGGTGCCAAATGATTGGTTGTCATTGACCTGAATTTTCTAGTACAGGGAAGGGCAAACAGTGCATTCCTGCTGTAGCACTTCAGTTGCGACTTGGCCCTTTCCTCATTCGTTAGGTAGGCTAACAAGTGGATGTCAATTTTATTCACTTTCATGTACACCAATACCTGTGGTATATTACTACATTTCAGTAGAAGATAAAACTACATGATAACATCTGTAATGAGTCTCTCACTTTGCGTTCCTTGGGGGAAAATGTTTGAATGAGCTTGTTTCAGTTGTGTGGCTCTAGGAAGTGAAGGGTGCCAAAAAAAATGTAGAAGGTTCTTGAGTAGTGGAGAGCTCTGAGGTTTGAAAAAGGCTTTAATTCTTCTGGAAATGAATTTTCTGCTCTTTATTTAACTACCTTCCAAGAAGACTGCAGCCTGAGATCAATGCCTTCAGTTGGCTGCAGTTCTGATGAAAGCCTGAAGGAGTGGGAGGAATAGCCCATATTACTTCATTCCTCATGTGTTTTGAATAGTACAATTGCACTTTCTTTGCCACCAGTCTTTCCCCTGGAAGACCTCACTCCATGTGCAGTATGTCAGCCTATGGAAAGCTGCTGCTTATTTGAATTCGAGGTAGCCAACTCAAAGGAAGGAAGCTGGAAGCCAACAGTTGTGGCTGGTGACTCCAGTAATGTAGGTGCACATATGGAGCCAGCTGTGACTCCCATCAGCCTCTGCTAAGTGTCACCCCTCTGCAGCAGGACTGGAACAGCACCAGCTGTGCTGCTACTGAAAAAATGCTGCAAGGCAGCCAGCACAGGGGGTAACTGCAGGCTTGGGGAGAGGTTACAGCAGGAGAGTGGGGAATGAGGACTGAGATGCTTATCTTGACTATCTGAACCTGGAGGACCTACCAAACCAGCCTGTATTCAGCTAATTGCATCTCTGCCTGCCTAGAACATTTCTATTAGGAAAGAGATGACCTGATGTTTTTTGTCTGCAAAGGAATGGGTTGGCTCCCCTTTATGCAAGGAGCTACACCAACCTAAGGGCTCGTCCTTCCTGAGATCTGATGGAGCATGCAAGAAGGGCCTCCTGCTTGCATACTCCCTTCTGCCTCAGTTCTACAGGTAGGGTCTGAGAAGGAGCACATCGTGCCTCCTGCTGTCCTCTGAGATGTAATTGAAGTAATTCTTGCTAATTTTCTGATTTCACTGGATAGATTCAGGCAGCCAAAGAACTGGAAGCGATACTGTATGGCATACAATCTAGCCTCTTCAACCTACCAGATAGGACATTTGAAAAATTCTTCAAGTGCTTTTTTGATTTGCATCAGCAACATTTTGATTCAAAGTGTAGTAATTTCACAGCTAGGAGTACCTCCTGCCTTCTGAATGTAGCAATGTTGTTAAAGTGCAAATGTTCACTTAAAAACAGCATAATTGATATTTCTGTCAGGCCTTTCTGAAAATGAAAGGCCACACCTACAAGAGCATTTGGAAACCTAAATTTTAAACAAGTTTCTGATGAGATTCACAAAAACACCAGAGCAAGTAGATAACTTACAGGCAAAAGATCTCTTTCAGTCCCATTTTGGATTCACTTGCAGCTTTTAAATTTTCCACAATTTTTAGAAAACTTTAGACAACATGGAAAAAAAACATTTCTTCTTTAGAAATAAGTCAGTAATAGGCATGCATCAGATTTGCATAATAAACAAGATATGCTCATAGGAGTTAACCCTTGATTATTTGATAATGGATGGAGAATGCAATTTTTTGTGTAGTTTCTCAATAAGATGCAGAAATGCAAAGCCATTTAGATCTTTCTAGAAATATTTTGTTTTGCAATATGCCTTTTTACTGTTTAAAAAGAAACATTCAAGCATCTTCACTGCTTTCAGTGTGCCCCTGCAAACTACTTCAACACTGCTTGAAGCAGTTAATAGCTTTTTATTTACTACCCATGGCAAAATTCCAATTTAGAATATAAGTACTTTTCAAAAATTCCAGTGTTAGAAACCTGAACAATATTTTGTTTGACATACTGACTTACCAAAGACAAGAAGTATGTTGTAATAGATGTTTAATTTAGTCCTTTCACATGAGCCATACAGTATAATCTGTAAAGCTGAAAACTGCTCAGAAGGATAAAGAATCTGAAAACCTGTTATACTAATTTCTTGTTGTTAGTGAAAAAGTGAAACTCATTAACTTGCATTCTGTTGCAACTCTTCATCTTTCCTCTGAATAAGTGTACTTATATTTAATATCCTCCTTCTTACATTACTCTAAGTCAAGGTACGGATAAGGCCTAAAAGCCCATTCTCTTAGGATGGAATATATAATACTTCAGTAGAACCACCTGTAGAATATAAAGAAAATAATTGCCAGAAAGATTATTAAAATCAAGCTTTAAGTGCCTTAGTCATGTTCAATAGTTACTTCTCTAGATAGGGAAAACAACCCATTCTTTTACTTGGGATTTTCAGATTCTCAAAACACTTTTATAGATTATTTTTCCAGGGCTTTTCTGTATGCCCCAGAAAGATATTTAAGATCTCAGATACTAGATACATAATTTCTAAAGCATATATGAGCATGCAATCTTACTTAAATGTTGTATGTTATTGTAGGTATTCTCAGACATTCTTTTGAAAAGTGAAACTATCGTTGCAGGAACAAGACAGGACAAATGGAAAGAAGGAAGGGAATTTTACTGTGTTCCCTAGGGATTCTTTTCATCCTGGAAAAGGTATTTACCCCATATAATATCATTAAATCACTTGTCCCTACAAGTAAACTCATAAAACCAGGCAATTAGCAATGTTGATTGTAGACATTAAAATAAATGGAAAGAAAAGGCTTCTTTAAAATGATTCAATTAAATATAACAAAATTCATGTAAAATATTCTGGCTGAAATACTGTCACATATTATGCAAAGGGTCAGAGCAGAAAAGCAGCATAATCATTTCTGTGGATCATTACTCGTTAGTTGTACAGGGCTTTTCCTCAGGAAGAAAGGGTTTTTCCTTGGCAAAAAGTAGTCTTTACCCATTCTTTACCCCTTAAACACTCGATATAACTATACTTGTAAAGCCTGACTTATGACTGCTAATACTTAAAATGATTTAGCAAGCTCATTTCACATAATGTCATTATATGATGTACTCGTAAGAAATATTTTGGTTGCTATTTTTAAGAAAGCTGGAATGTCCAATGATAGTGTTAGAAACCTAATAGTTATAATAGAGGCTTAATGTACATGCTGCACAATAAGTGGATTCAGTTCTTCAGAGGAAAATTAATCAAAAAAATTTGAGTATGATTTTCAAATCTTGCAAAATCTAAGAATATTCCTTAGGACTTCTTGACAAGTCAGTAAGTTGCATTAAAAACTGATTTCAGAGCAAATGAATTCTTACATTTTAATTGTCATATGGAAAAAATCTAGCAATTCTTAAACTGTTTTTAAAAACTTCTATCAGTCTTCTATTGCTGTGGATTAGGTACCTCTGGATGATCATTTGATATTATGTAATCACACTTCTTTAGCCTTATCTTCAGATACGTTATTTACATTGGAACAGGGAACTGTTTTGCTACTTGCCTTGAAAAGGGGAATGTTTTAAAAGTACGTATGTTCTTTTTAATGAGTCTTCCTAAGACAAACATCTTATGCAATCAGACATTCTTCATGTATGTGTGTCTGCCCGTCTCCAATTCAGTACTTGTGAATCCATTAACCACTTTAAATCAGATCTGATTGAAGAGTAACAGCCCTAGTAGTGCAAAATTCTTGCAGGTTCTGTGGAAATAGATGGCAGAATAAAAATGGATTAGTGTCCAGGCTGAAGGAAGGGTTATAGTGTGAACTGAACCCCAGATAGTTCACATGGGAGAAACAGGAATATCTAGCTGATGGGGAAACCTTTGATTACTGCATTTTATTAGAAAGCAAAGCTGTAGGAAACCATGTTTTATTCTTCTGTTGCTTTAATATGCTTGCCATTAGCTACTTGATTAAAGTATTCATCTCTGCATTTGGTAAAGCATGTACTTCTCTACCACTTCAGCATGATCCAGTGCTATTGGTCTCACCTGAGGTGATGGGTTTACATTCCAGCTCTGTCCTCTATGGTGAAAAGAGGTTTGAAAGAAAGTATATTTTCAAAGAGAATGGAAAGTGTTTGTGGAAGCAGGTAGAAGGACATCTGTGCCATTAGACTAGTAGAAATAAAAATCTGATAGATCTTTGTAATTGAGGTGTGTGATGTAATATCTATGGCTGTCTGTAGTGGTCATTGTGGGTCGTTCCTCAGTATTATTTTTTTGTGCAGACCAGCACAACTGATGTGAATTAAATGTATGAGTTTTTGATGACTGGAAGACGGTAACTTTCTCTGAGATTTCCTTTTTCTCTCCTGCCTTCCGCTTTGATTATGTGTTTTGCTTCAAAGGCTGCAGGAATGTTGTGAGTGATTTGCTTCCAGATGTTTGATTCAAAGCCTCTTCCCTTAGTAACTAGTGTTATCTGACAAGGCTTAAAGGAAGATTTTAGCATGGCAGCAAACCAGTAAAGTATTTCTAGGACTTCTCAGAAAACCTGGAGTCTTCTAACTCTAAATCTATGTCCAGTCAAATAATTCCTTTCCAACAATTAAACAAAAATGTCAAAATAAGATGAACTGGGATCATCAATACCTGGCAGCCAACCAGACATGAGTAAATGAATTGCAAGCAAATATTATCATACCATATCTGATGTTAGATACTATATATAAAACTGTAAATATGGAGGTTACTTTTATCTGCAGGAAAATAGATTTTTTTTCCTGGATATGTCTACTTGTATGGGACAGGGACTTGCATCAGTGAGGAACAGAAGGTTTATTTTTACTACAGTTAGTTGAATCTCTAAGAATGTGACTAAGCCCTTTATGTGTTTAAAATGCTTCATATTCATGAACATAAATTTATGCAGAGCTAGCAAGGTTATAAATGTATACATTTTTATAGCGTCTCCAGACTAAAATGTGAGGGAGTTAAATAACAGCTGTTTTCTTTAGACACCCTACAATCCTTTCAGAAAGTGACAAACAACTTTCATTGCATTCTAGAGGTGCAAAGACAACAGTCTGCTGAGAAAACTGCTGGATGTGTATTTAGAGGTGGAACTGTTCTTTTACCAGCATTTTTGTCACAACCAGCTGCATCACTGAAACAACCCAAGGGCAGTTTTGTTCCAGAGCAGATCCAGAAAGTGGTATAAAGATTAGTATGTTCCAGTCACACAGGATTTGAGGAAATACTGTGCATATTCTTGTCCTCATTCTGTTGTATTCACTGATGATCACTGTCTTATTACTATAGTCCAATCCATACAGCTCTGATAGATTTAGGATGTATGTATCTCATGGAACTGTCAAGTCTACTGCTGTCATCATCAGAACTGTTTTGTCTTAGTCTCATCTGATTTCTAGTCCAAAGCCTGTTCCTGTCGTGGCTGGAGTCCAAGAGTTGTGGATGGACCTCTGGCTACTTCTGATCATGGTTTTGCCACATTGCTAGGACAGGGTTTGTGAAAAAAAATGGACAGAAGTATCACTCTGAGAATCAGTAAGATGCAAAGCTTTGACTAGCGAATAACAAACCCTATGTTCCCCTTTCAGCCACTTAAATGATAGGTGTTGAATGTCATCACCAAGAGCCTGTCAGTGTGAATGCAAATGCTTTTGCTGACTTACCTGAAAAGATCAAGTGATGGTTTATTGCTCAGACAGAACTCTGTTCTGATATGACTTTTCTATAAAGATAATAAGCATTTTTCTGATCTCTTGGGGGACTGACTGCCATTTTAGGCCACTTACCACTAAAGGTGGTGGGCTAAGACCCTCGGCTAATGTTAAGCGTGTTTTTGGAGGTGGACAACTTTAAACTACATGAAGAGTTGGATCAATGTTTTAATTGCACTTAAGTGTGTAACAAGGGCAAGAGAATTAGTCTTTGCATGGGAAAACTATCCTGAATTGCCAGAAGTAGAGTCTGAGTTTCATCTGAATCAGACCATTAGTCTGTTTTCTTTCCAATACCTCACTCCAATCCTGGGGAAAAAATAAACTTCAAGCCTTACACATAAAGATATTTTTTAGATTTTTCTTGGATACGATGAAGTAATTTTAATATTTTTTGTTGCCTTTGGGAAGAACATAAGGAGTAACAGTCCCACTCGGCATCTGTCAAAGTATTTCCTCAGAAATCTGCAGGGCTGCTACCCAAAATTCTGTTCACACATTTGTACAGCTCTGTGCTCTTCTTTGCCTCCTAGAAAAAATGATTGATGTAGAGGGCCAGTTCCATGTTCTGTTTAATTAAAGCCTACACTGTCCTCCTTTTCACTATACTGTCTTTCATGTCCCAGAACTCTGTAAAGAGTGTATAACTGGTGTTGTAATTAAATACCTCCCTTCAGGATCTTTTTTTTACTGTTAACCATGTTTTTCACCTTTACAACAAAGGTTTCCAAATCAATCCATGTCCTTTAGTATGGACTTCACATTTGTCTGTCAAAGCTTGTTGATTTTTCTCCTGTCTCAATTTTCTGATTGTGAAAACCTTCAGTATATGAATACACAGCTCTTTCCCAGACACCCTGCAGCTGTCCTGCTGGTCTTTTCATGACCAGAAAAAAACATCTTCCCAGACTGTCCTGCCTAGTTTCTCTATAGCTGACCAAAATGCTTGCTTATGATGCCCAACTGGAGTGCATACCTGTAACCTGCAGGGATATACTTTTGCTTACCAGCATCTATTTACTTTATCAAGGGAGTGTTGATGTTCTCAGTGCTGGTTCATAAACATTTCTCAATTTTACAATGCTGATGTGAGTGTTCAGGGACAATCATTCTTACAGATTTTCTGGTTAATGCTCCTTTTTTCTTTACCAAGCAGTTTGTAAAGTTCTCCTATTTGTACTGGCCAATAGACCATGGCAGAACAAATTTGATATTACATGAAGTTTTAAAGGGCTTTAAATTTCAATAAAGATTCAAAGTATTTTATGTATGAAAATATTTAATATATACAAACCTACAAATAGATGCATATACTAAATACAGAAAGGAAAATCATTCAACTTTAAAGATCAAATTAATAATAGGTGTCTAACTGTGATCCATGGTATCTTCAGTACAGGTATCTTTTCACAGAATAACCTGGGATCTCATAGCCAGACAAACATTTTTGTTTGGTAGATAAACATGCATTAAGCTCATTAAGCTTCCATCTGCACTGAGTTTCCTCTGGCACCAGTACTCATATACACCCATTGCTAGATGTTATTGCATGTACAAATATGCACATTGTTATTTAGGGTACAAACCCACACCCTTACGTGTATGTTCAGCTTTTAAAACACTGATAGACCAATAAGACAGGTGTAACTGAGTAGTTACACCTGTAAATGGGGATTAAAGCATACAAACTACTAAAATATGGTTCTAACTAAAATACAGAAGTGGAAGTTTGAAAGTTAGCAGAAGGTTACTTTGGGCTGCAGCTGTCATTCTTCAAAATTAAAGAACTCCACAAAGAGGTTTTAAATGTCCATTTTAATGTAAAGTCTTTATAAAAATGGTGTTATGGTACTTTATGTATTTTCAGACCACCACACTGAGAACAATTAGTGTAGTTTAATCCATTTTCCACCCACTTTTATCTTTAATTTGTCTCTTTACTTCAGCATGGAAAAAAATACATTGAATCAGACCATCCCCTCTGCCTCAGCTTCTACGGTAAGTATATAATTGTTTAATGCAGCAAAAAGAGCAAAGAAATAGCAATAGCGTATGTAAATATTGACAAATTTGAAATGTATCAGGAACCCTTCTTCCTTTCAAAGTATCCTATTGTTTTGAAAAGTTAACTGTAAAAAATTATATTGCGTGGTTGGCAATTTCAATTTTTCTACCTTGACTTGCTAATAGGAGGTTTTTCTAATTGTAATGAGCACAGCTCAATCTGAAACTGATTGAAAACAAAACTTTAGTTTTATTTCACTGTCCAATTTAAATGAAATATTTGAAATATCAAAACTTAGGAGAAAGCAGATTTAATTTAAATTAGCATAGATGCTATTAGTAATAGAATATAACTTTTGTAACTGTTGAGAATCATGGTTACAACTCAGCAGGATTCAGCCTAGTGTTGAACAATATCTTTTCTGATGTATGTTCAGTATATTGATAACTCAAGGTGTGATTAGAATTAACTGAGTTGTGATTACACAACATTTTTAATAAATGCTCTTTAGTTATTTTTAAAGCCTAGCATAGAAGGATATTCACTGACAGTGACAAAATTTCTATATTCATGATGAATGTTTCCCAAAAATAATGGCTAGCTGATTTTTATTTTTTTCCCCCTGGGTAAAGTAATCTGAAAGTACCTGGCAACTGTAAAGAATGACTGAGACTGCACCTTAGGATTTTACTTCTGTAGCTACTGTAATTAATAATTATGCAGTCATTAGGATTAAATGAAAGTGTCATATCGATGTTATTCTTAATGAAGCAGATTTTCATAAAGGTGACAGTGTGCCTTACTTACAAACCAGCATGATGACAGTTGTCATGTATCTCTTCTGTGGCAACTGGTGTGGTCTAAATTTTCTATGCTCTTAGGAACAGCAGCAACATGTGTTCGAGTCATCTGGCTATATAATCAGAACATGAACATAATTATATACACACACTCCTCTGACTCCACATCCACGAGGTTGTCTGCTGCTGTGCTCTCCCAGTGGCAGCTGGGTCCAGCTCCCTGCTCGAGGGAAGCCACAGCCAGGGCAAGGACTGCTTTTACATCGGGGTCTTGCCTTCTTTCAGAGCTAGAAGTTCCATTTTAGGCCTCAGCTAAGTTAAGGAAAATATGGCTCCGTGTTCTTAAAATACTACCTTTGTGTTGTCCTAACTCCGCTTGTACCCATTATCCCTTCTCCCATCCAGATGGTGTGTAAAAAAACAGGTATTGGCTTCAAGGTATTTAGGAATCTGATATGCTGAGTTGATTACAATGTTAATATAGATAATAATGTTCCTCAAAGCTGAATTACTCAACTAATTATATATTTGCAGAGATAACATTGGAGCTGTCAAGCATCAATATCGGAGCAGTCAGCATCTGGCAATGCTGTGTTTACTAAAAATTTACATTCTATTTTACACTCTTCAGCTTGGCTTAAAACTTTGTTTTAGTTTTGTTTTAACTGCACATTGTTTACTAATCTATTTCTCTTTGAAAGTACCAATGCAAATAAATCCCTCTTCTGATTTGACTAGCAGTTTCAGAATTCTGTACATACACTGCAAACAAATTTTGCCTTTCCAGTATCAACCACCTACCTTCTAAGCCTCTGATTAATCTAATCTATGGCATTCAAAAAGTACCTATTGCCATAGCATAATTCAATTTCCCAATTAAATATAAATTGATTTCACTTGGAGAGATATACTCCTCATGGTGTGGGTGGACCTCAAGAAGTGTTTAGAAAATCAAGCTAGCTTAGTAGTGGAGCTAGTGGTTGTAACTATCTGAGAATGCAATCAAAATGCTAAAGAATGTAGCCGGCCCATGCAGGTGGTTAGGGTGAGCAGCTTAAAGAAAAATAAGCATGAAACTGGAAATGAAAATATTTCTGCTAAATGAAACATACAGTCTTGCTGGATGATAAAGCTGGGACAACTGTTGTGGTTACCACTGCTCTTGTATACTCCTCACATCTGACTTTGGTTTATGTCAATAGGATTATAAACTGTGCAGTTTAGTAGTTGATACACACACGAATGCTATTACCTCCAGTAATAAGACTCTGAATTCGTAGTAAAATGCTTAATCCTCTTCCACTGAATTTAATGCTCTGAGTATAGTGTAAGAGAAAACCTGGATGAGACAAACTCCTTGGAAACAGCTGCTTTGTTCACTTTTCTTAAATGGTTGCAAAGTAGAAAGTGTCTCCAAGTTACTGTTTTAGTAAAACTTCACTGATGACTTTCAGTCAGTGATTTCTGAAAATGGGAACACTTGTCAAAGTAGGGAAAATTCTTTTTCTATTAGAGCAATTACACTATGGGCTCAATAGAGTGACATAAATTATCATTTTAAATGAGGAAGTCATTGAATTTTTGTTTTCTGTTTTTCTGACAAAAGCTGACTCAACTTCTGATAAACCTGGTTGGTTTTAATCTGTTCATGATGATTTACTGTAAGGGTAATAGTGACTGCTCTCTTGATTAGAGATTAAATGGGAAGAAACAATATTCAAAAAATGTAGCAAAACATGGTAGATATTATAATGGGCTGACATCCAAACAGGTTCTTACCACTTGAGAAATCCAGACAGATTTGAAAATAGTTGTGAAAGTATTTTAAAAATGAGACTCATAGGAATGAGATTGCAAAACTGTTGATGTGAATCTAGCAACACTTGCAGGATGTCTATTGTATAGTTTTCTTCAACTAGTTTCAGTACTTGCTGTTAAAGTAAGATCATATTTACCATGGTGACTAATGCCTTTTTCCTATGTATGTCAAGGTTCATCTTTCTGCTGCTGTCCTGTTTCACTTTGAGTCTCTAGTGAGACACTGGAAGTTCCTTCTTGTGCTGAGAATTACTCTACAGTCCTTAGATAACACTTGTATGTGTATACACAGCTCCAAGCAGTTGCATTACTGTGACCATGTCACATAAATGGGAACTTACCTTACACCAGCAAATAAAAAAAAAATCCCTTTAGTCCTTGCACTTCCCCAGTAATTCACACCTGCCTCCCATCCAGATAACTTAATCTGTGGGGGCTTCAGGGCTCCATTTATCACCTCCCTCTTCTCATTTACTAGATAGCTAAAGCTATCTCCACCTCCTTCTGCCTGAGTCCCATCACAGACTTAACCCATTTAAATCCTTCCATTATTTCTTTCTTCTACTAAATCCTTAGATTTAAGGTACTATGTGCCACTTAGTGTCATAACCAGCACAAAGGTACTGGAGTGTTCTTGCTTAGACTCAGTAGAGCCTCCAAAGTAAAGACAATTTATCTTTTGCCTATTGTCTGCTGTTTATGACTATATAACAACATAGGCTTCATGTTTTTTCCCTTTTTCAGTCTACCTGCAGGTTCAGGGTCACAGGAACTTAGCTACAAGGAGGTGAATAGGTCAGACTGACATTCTGTTTAGTGTGCCATCTTCAACACAGACCAGTATTATTTTTCAGAACCGCATCTTCGAATTGTTTTTTCTTTAAACCTCAGCTCTATTTGTTTCTATTACTTTTTCTTTTTTAGTCTTCATTTTTTTTCTGACTAGACCTGCTTTTGAGAGAAAGCTAAAATAAAAAGACAAGCCTTGTTCCATATCTAAATATCCTTTAATCGTTTTGGACAGAGTATTTCATGGTCATAAACCATCTGCTGCATAAGCCAGGTCTTCATCTCGCCTCACAGGTTTCAATTTCCTTGCCTGCTCCCTAAGAGTGTTAACAGGGTTTTATGAAGATGAGGCACTCATGGAAGCAACCTGAACCCAAACCCTTTGAGCTCTAAAGATGTGGCCTGGATCTTGACCTCAGTTTGCATTTCTACAGCGTGCTAATGCAATGCAGAAAAAGCAAGCTATTTGGTAATGTGTTGAATAGCAGGAGATGACAGTGAACAGTAAGATATTTAGTAACATATCTTCGCGCTCGGTGTTGTTAGAGCTACCTCAAGGCCATTGCCATGTCTGTTTTCCAGGTTCCCATTGCACTACACTGGCCAGAGCAAAGGCCGCAGACATCCTAACTGCTTTGGAAAAGTCAGTCTCTCTCAACTTAGGACATTTTGCCACTTACCTCAAAAGAAGGTATTTGTGGAAGCTCTTGGGGTTGTTAGCTTGACTCTTATTTAGGTTGCAGTGGCTTACTGCACATTTCACAGGCACAGAAAAGAATATTCTTTCTGTTCTGATTGCTGCTTTTGCATTTCCTATTTCATACTGTAGTGTTTATGTAGCTCTATATGCATCTTCACTGATACTATCTACATGTCTGCAGACATTTTGTAGGACAATTTTTTTGTAAATTTCTACAAAAATATTATTTAATATCTAAAGGTAGTATCTCACCGGAATCAATTTTTTAATTTCAGCTGTCTGTTCAGCTTTATGTGCTTGCTGACTTTCTCCTGAGTTACCATCAGCTTGTAAAGTTATACTATAAGTAAACCATACAACTTCGTGTTTGGTAGGTAAATTTTAGCCCGTAAAACACTGACTTCTGTCATGTTGGGAAAAAGGAAGTGGAAAAGTTGGTTCTTTGACATAAGCCTTCTTTTCCAATATGCATATAAGGTTCTGAATGGTTTTGGTGTGTTGCATGAGAAAACATAATTTGATTTTTTTCCTTTTTATTCCTTTTATAAAGGAATCATTTTGGATTTTTTAAAATGCATTAAAATAGTCTGGAAGATGGAAAATAGGGTTTCTTATTTAGGGAAAGTGAATAAAATTCTGCTTATCAAAGGAGATTCATAATCATACTAAAACTCACTTCCACACTAAATGCAAATGCTTTTTTTCAATCAACATTAATTTGTCTTTCTGATTTTATCTTCAAAGACTAACAGCACATTTCTAGCAATACATTTTAGCTTCCTTTTCTGCATCCAAAAGATCTGTAATTAATCTAAGCAAACTTATCTAAAACTTGCTCTAAAAATTCATCTTCTCACTACGTATTTTATGTGTTCAGAAATGTGTTAGAAAAGGACTAATCACTTGATTTCATAGATACAGCAAAGGAGCTCCAAAATTTCTTCTAACTTTATCCCTTTTGATTACAATTTGTCATGAATAATTACATTCTGAGTGTCTACAACATTGTAGTGGCCTGGACTGTAAAAAAAAAGTTTATATTACAATTTTTTAGAATTATGTTGATTATTTGTATTAATGTAAACATAAACATAATTCTGCAAGCAGTGAGTATGACTTTCCAAAAATGCTTCAGTGCAGGTACAGAAGATGCTGTAGCAGTGTTTTACCTTCCCTCCTGAGCATGGGCAGGGCTGAGGCCTAGAGCTGCCCAGTGACCCCATGATGCCAGCAAAAGCCACCAGGCAGCTCCGAGCCTGCTCTCTTCTACTCCTGGCTGCTCCAGGAGTTTCCATACTTGCCAGGGGTCTCACTGAGCTGTTGTACGTGCTTCAGTACTTGAGTCCACTCATAAGAAAGGAAGATCTGTTTGCTACTTTGTGTTAAGGAATAAAGATAAGCATGATTGCATTCCATATTTTCCAAAATGCTGGTAACTCTGGAAGCTGAGCTTATAGATAAACTTGTATTTGATCGAGCTAGTAGTCTTGCAGCTAGGGAAATGAATGGTAGAATATCCATCCCACTTCAAATGGAGCTGGCTGATCCCTATTCAGACAAAGTTTAAAAGGACAGGCAAAATCCTGCAATTTTCTCACTCTGAAAATGATGACTAATAGAGCACCCACAAATTCAGAAGAACAGCAGAAGTGCTTAGCGTTTAACGCAGCAAGTGCTTAGTGACCTGGGAGATTCTGTCAAATGGGCAGTTTGCCTCCACAAGGATTGCAGAATAGTGTTTAAAATGCATGAATTCACAAATACCAAGAAACAGTCTTGAGACAGGGTAAACTACATTGAAAGAAAAATGAGTTAAATTGACTATATAGTATATCAGCATGATACTTCTTACACAATGAGCGTATGAGCTACTGTAGGTGTAGGGCAGAGGTTTGCAAGAGCCTATACAGCACTGGTTATTCATTGCTTATGGTTTAGTCTGGATAGCTCACATGGATTCAATGTCACATCAGTCAGATTTCACCAGTTACAGTATCACTACCTTGTGGTACAAAATATTTCGGTAAATCTTGCTTTAGCTTGCAGTTTGACCAGGCGCGCGTGAGAAAGGAGATAGGAAAGATTTACAATCTTTATTGTACCGATGGTGAAACAGAAGCAGATAAGGTTACACGAGTTGCTCAAGATCACAGAACAGGTCAGGACAAGCATTCAGACACTGATGAAAGCAGTGAGATTACATAAGGAATATATAGTAAGAGCATAAGCTATTTACACACAAATTCCCAATGCTCACAACTTACTTCCCACATAAACAGTACTTTGTTAGATTTCACTAAGTTTATACAAAATCTTGCTTCAGCATAAATTCTTCTGTTATTGTAATAATTCTGATTCTTCATTTAAGTATTTCTTATTAGGCATCTGGTTATCTTTTTTCATGCATGGACTGAGAATTTTTTGATGAATATATTTCTGGTCCAACTCACATAAAAGGTCACTTTCTTGATTTAGTTTTCTTATGGCTTACTGTTGATGGATTTTTCTTTCCACTCCATAGACGTTTTTGTGCTGTCATTTAATGACATTTAAATTCTTTGCAGCTCCTCATGCATTTTCATCCAACAGAACTAGCTATCTACCGTAGCACCTGTTTTCCAGACTATTATACTTAATTTTGACTGGCCTCATGTGTTGTCAACTGTTATTAAATGGAATGGTAATGGTATACCATAATTCACATTGCACAAATACTGGGTAACATGCTGCTCTGTAACATGCTACCCCATTCCTAAAGGTGTTCAAGGTTGGATGGGGCCCTGAGCAACCTGATCTAGTGGGTGGCATCCCTGCCCATGGCAGGGGGGTTGGAACTAGGTGATCTTTAAGGTCCCTTCCAACACAAACCATTCTGTAGTAGGAGGAAGCTGGAGTATATTCCTATCCCTGTACACACAATAACACTCAAGGTTAGAATGACACAGGCTGGACAGACTATAACACACAGAGCACTAAATTAACATGCATTTCCTAGACTCAAAGCCACAGTTTTGGAGTATATTTGTTTAGCTGCCTAAAAATTGCAATGCATTTCCTGGACAACCAGCCAAACCCATGCCCAATAAGTATCAGAGGTTGAGTATTAATTATTAACCAGAAGATTCACCTCTTCCTAGGACTGTGCAGGTGCATATTTGGATATTAAAAAAGATGCTGCAGCACATTTTGAAAGCCATTGCCTGGTGTTTTGCCAAAGAGGCATGAAACAGTCTCCCAGCACATTGGCTAAATTTAGTGTGCAATCCCCATGCCTGAATTGGGAGGATGGTGCTCTCATGTCAAGAGAGGAAGAGAAAGACTACTCCAGAAGCACTTCAGAGTATTTAAACTGGGTTTGTGTTGTGAATAGCCATCTGGAGAAGCTTTTTTTCCTGACAGTATAGTGGTGATGAGCACTTGCACTAGTAGGATGATTGTATCGTGTGTAGTTATAACAGAAATACTAAAGATACCTAGACTACTAGTACTCATATAATTATATCTGCAATGCTGCTGCTGTGTCTTGCTCTATGTTCTAGGCAGCCCAGCTTGGCTGTATTTTTGTGCTACTTCTTGTTTGCACTCTTCTGTAGGTCTACCTGCCTCACCTCTTTGTTCCTGCATGGGGGAGAAGGGTGAGCTATGAGTAGGTTAAGTGCCTTGAGCCACGTGGTACAGGTGCCTTTCCATGCTGTCCTTCTCTCCCTATCCACAAAGTTTTCCAGGCATGGGCAGCATGGCATTTGAGTTTATCTTGATTCTGTTCTTGAGATACAGTATGATCACCCTCCATCACTGGGGTATTTCATGCATGTGTGCACATACAAAAAGGGTAAGGCTATATGTACACAAGCTTCCTTCTTTCCCTTTTTGTGGCTATAAGATAGATGCTGTATTTTAAAGAGGGCATGGATCCTGACCCGTGTGTATCAAATGTAATTGCCTTTTGTAATCCAAAGCAAAGCAGCCATTTTTCCACCAAAGTGCAACTAGAATAGGTTGTGGTGGCAGTTCTATAACCACCTAGAAATTAATGCTGTCAGCCTGGAAGTGGGAACAATTTCATTTTCAGGAGGAATAAGAACACACAGCTCTTTCGGCTCCCATTCATGTGTTTGAACCACTGCATTATCATATCCAGCATCTTTTGTTTAATTTAACTTCACCTCAGTCATTCTTGCATCCTTTGTTCACAGAGATCCTGTTTCAATAGATGGGATAGATAGTACTTCTACCCAAATTACTGGGTAATGAGGAAGGCTTGAGGAAGGAACTGAAAGGAACTATTATACTTCCTGGCTATATTCTTATGTAAAATAACACTATTGCCTTCATCTATTGAAAATCACGGTGATGAGGGAAAGTCCCTGATAACTAGGAAAAAAAATAGCGTTACAAATAGCATTATGTTCCTCTTTAAAAAAGGGAAGAAGAAGGATCCAGGGAACCATGTGGTCAACCTCACCTCAGTTTGAGGACCTCATGAAGCACACCTTCTTGAAGTTCATTTCCAAGTAGTCAGACAATTTGTGCTTTACCAGCAGATCTGACTATGAATGACTCTGGATGATCAGGGAACGGTGACTGCAATGCACCCAGGCCTCAGAAGGGCTTTTGACGTCCCCTGCAGCACACTCATTTAGGAGCTGAGGAAGCGTGGCCTGGAGGAATGGGCTGTTCTTTGGGTTGAAAACTGGCTGTACCACTTGGTTCAGACAATGACAACTGATGGCACGACATCCATTAGGCAGCTGGTGACTAGCAGGGGGCTCCAGGCTTGATAGGGAGGGCTGATGTTTTCCAGCACATTCATCGCTAGCTTGGGTGATGACACAGAGTGCACCGCTGGCAAGCTTGCAGATACCCCTGCATTACATGGGATGAGTAGCTGGCACAGCAAATAGCAGAGCTTTGATCAAGGGGGACCTTGCTGAAGTTCAAAACTGGACCAGCAGCAACCTCAAGAAGTTCCAAAAGGAGACGTGCAGATCTCTGTGAGTGGGACAGAAAGCCACAAGCCTCTCTGCAGGCTGAGCGGCCACCAGCGGAGTGGCAGCCCTGCTGAAGGGGACCCACAGACCTGACGGTGGATGTCAGGTTGAACGCGAGCCCACCAGAGTACAGGACTTCCAGGCTGGTTTGTGGAGGAATTTTGTATGATACTGTGAGGCCTAAGGTGAACATCTCACTCCAGGCAGTTTTTTGAACTGGGACCTAAACATCAGCATCATAGAAATTAGATACTTACACCTTTGCCTAAATATTTCATGTGATAAGGCTTCCACTATTTGCTTGGGAAATTATAACATGTTTTTGTTAATTTTCTTAGTCTACGCTATCTTTATTTATCATCAACTTCACTAATTTTACCTGTCAGAGAAAGAAATTATCTCACTTAATACACAATTATGGATGAAAATCAGGAAGTTAAAGTTAGAAAAGTAGTTAAAATGGCTGCTGCGTTTAAGTTGATGATGATGCCTCAGGCCCACTCTTAAAAAACATTTATTTTTGGATGTGAATCACTGTACACCCAAAACTTTACCAGAGACCTTGCGAGATCCCCAGGATTTGCAACTCTGCAGAACTGGTACTGAACCGAAGGGGATGTGCACCCCGCGGACTGCGGGACTAGTGATGGGTGTGAGTCATTCGCGAAAGAGAAAGCAGAAATACCAATAATACTGCTCCAGACCAAAAGGAAAGTTTTTATGTGAATGACTACTCAGATTCTGAAGACTTTAAATATCAGCCTTGTCCTACCCTTGTCATCACAACTGATTATGTTCTTTTGACTATCAGCATTGACAATGTTATCTTAAAACAAACTTTCATATCTAAAAAGTATTGTACTGTAACTGTTAAAATAACTGAAAAGCATATTATTAGCCTTTTGTAATGTTCTGAGAAGAGATGCTGCGAGTCATTTAGAAAGCGTAACAGCCTTTTGTCTAACCCACCCCTTAGATTTTCCAATGTCAGCATAGACTTCACGAAGTTAGAACTTAATCTTTTTACTAACAGTTTCTTCTCATTTTCTTAGCATTAACTAGTATTTAATTAGTGTAAGTATAAAATCATGCATAAAACTGCATTACAGAAACCTCCCATTGTATTTTAGGACTAGGTCCTGAAATGTGGCTCAGTTTAAGTAGCAAGGTTATTACAGCCTCAGACCACTGAAGCTACAAGAAGAGAAAGTATTTTTTCAGATGGGAAATTTTGATGTTTCATCTTCTTTGTCTGTTTTAGGTCTTATCTGTCAGTCTTGGAGTCTGCAAGGTTGCATCCAATTATATCATGGTTAGTTTGCTATCTATGTCAGGCAGAGTTATACAAAACCACAAAATAAGGTTTGGTTCTTATCCTGAGACTGTCTCATTAACTACAACATTGCACAATTGTATCAGTAATATCTGACTCTTAGCTATAATAATTCACTAGGATGATGTCATGTAGGCCGTCATGTTATAAATAGGAGGTACTATGCAAATAAACTTGATAACAAAATGCCTTCCTCGCTTTTGAAGGTTGACTTCAGGGTCTTACTTTTTTGTGTACAGATGAAAGCTCCCAACCTAAGCAGCTGTGTCTCTTACTTTATGGCAATCTCATTTTTTAACCCTTCCAAGACTTTTTAGGATTTTTTTAATTATTTATCACCCCAAGTGTCTATGTACTTTTGCTTCCTAAATGTAATTCAGGGATCAATGCAAGGCCACTGTAAACCTTCACCTTTAGGTCATACACACATCTTTTTGGAAAAAAGCATGCAGGTCATACTTCATATCTTGCAATATTTTGTTGTCTTTTGAAAGAACGGCTAAAAATCCTCCCACTGATAAGGATATAATTGCATTCTAGACCTGCTGCATTTTTTCCCTGCTTTTATTCCCTCCTTCCCTTTGCCATTCCCACAAATAACTTGTATTCATATTAGTTGTAGAACTGGTATTCTGAATGGAAGTTTTGCTCA
Source organism: Chauna torquata (assembly GCA_013399475.1). Taxonomy (NCBI): domain Eukaryota; kingdom Metazoa; phylum Chordata; class Aves; order Anseriformes; family Anhimidae; genus Chauna; species Chauna torquata. The sequence goes on from VXAL01015720.1 coordinate 171,495, forward strand.
AATGCACTGTTATTTTTGTGTGGATAGTTGTTCTCTGCCCCATGCTAAAATCAAATTACTGTAATCTGTTCAGTTGTAGAATTTACGTAGTAGCATGGAAAGATTAGTATTTTACAGTCATTATCTCTAATGCAATCTTCACTGTATTTAAATATCTCATTTTAGCAAACCATGCTATTATTCCTCCTGTTGTGCTATGTTCATGTCAGATGCTGAGGAATCAGACAGCAACTGTTCATGTAAATTGAGTCTTCGTCTGTCCCCTGATTGTCAGAAAAGTGGGAGATTCATTTTCCCCTGGGTTTCACTATTGTTCAATTTCGCCTTTTTTTTTTTTTCTCTGAGACACCTACCAGTCTAATATTTGTCTAAGATCTGGCTCTTAGGATGCTGAATCTGCGATTATTTCTTTTTTTTTAAACAATCTCTCACTCTGTCAACCTGTTTTGTCTCTAGCCAACTCAGCTGCCCAGGACTGCAATTTCATCACTCCAAATGTTATCTATCACTATTCTTTTACTATTAAGAGGAAAAAAAAAGGGGGCCAAAAAAAAAAAAAAGACTTTGCAGTTCAAAGTCTCTTGGAGCTTGTATTAGCATCAATTTCGGAAGTCTGAGTCTCCACAATATTTCAAAATGGAACGGAGGTGCTGCTAGGAAAGAAAAAAGCTTAGAGAAGACTTTGTCTGAAGTGTGTGGTTTCAAAACAAAGTAAGAAAGCTACATATATGGGGAAAAAAAAACTTTTTCTGACTATTAATCTTATTTCTGTTTCTCCCCCACTCCCCATTGCTTTGCAAATTTGTAATTCACTGCTTCCAAAGGTTCTTCAAACTTGTTCTACTGGTTTTCAGAAGTAGGCGGACTTGTTTTTCTAAGCTCTTCAGTATACCAAATGAATTTATTTAATTTTTCATTTTGTTCCTACAAAGAATCGTGGGACACTCCTTGAAGGGCAGTAAATGAGTATGCTGCATTGTATGGAATATATTCAGTGTGTGCTCCACAATGCTTTAATTACCTGGTGTATGAAACCATATGGAGCTGTGCTATAAAGAAGGCTCTCTTTAGTGATCATGGAGACCTTGATCAAAAAGTTAATGGGAAAGTGCCATATCGCAAATAATGCAGTCAGCTCCAAGAGATCAAATTTTAATGAAAATCTTTTCCTTCCTTGCTCTCATGCAGCCAAAATAGAGCTCCCACTTTCTTCTTGTCTGTGGCCAGCTCCTGGAGGCCTGTGAAAGGTCACTGGAAGCAAGTTCTGGGATGCTTTCCTCCCTGCTAAAGCCACTGGAGATGTGGGCCTTAGAGGACAGCAAGCTGAGATGGCGTGAAGGCCGCCGTGTTAACGCGGGGTGAGGGGAGGGTGTGGGCTGGCCCCCCTTTCCTCGGCCTCAGGCTGAAGCGTGGGGTGTCATGAAGCCCTACGCTTGCAGCAGGCTTAGAGAAAGTATGATTTTCCCTCGTGTGAATTGTGAGGAGCAAGGGGAAGGAAATTGCTTGAAACTGCTGCACATATTTTGTGAGCCTGCGCTTTCTCAGTCTGTGTAATGAAACCTGCCTGAAATGGGCCAATTCAGGGTGAAATGAGCAAAGGCAATGGGGGGGGAGGGGAGAACCCAAAGCTATTAGGCCCACCAAAGAGACGGTGCACGCCGTTTGTACAGCGGAGCTAGACGCGGGGAACCGCAACTAAAGTATCCCGCAACTGCTTTGAACCTTACTGCTTTTTAATTCTTTATTTTTCAAGCTTTGCTGCCCTTCCGCGGACCGCGTCCGCGGGCACCGCCGGCGGGCACGGCCCTCGGCTGCCCCCCGCCC
>VXAL01015720.1:174112-185454 GCA_013399475.1 Chauna torquata
GCTCGCCGAGGGCTGACAGGCGCGGCGGCGGGGGGCGAGCCGGGGCCCCGCAGCCTGCCCCCTGTCCTGCTGCGGACCAGTCGTGAACAAAGAAGTGCGCAAAGAGCCGTGGGCAGCGCTCGCGTGTGAAATAAACTTCCCCCACAAAAGCCCGTAGCCAGCAGCAGAAAAACTGGGCGAAGAGAGAATTCGGTGATGAAACCTCGTTAGGAAAGATGTCTCGGAGATGAAGGGGTACGCTCGGCTCTCCTCGGGAGAAAAAGCAGGATGCGCTGCTCCCATGTTTTTTGAGGCCACTGTCATATCTGTCTATTGTTTCTTGATGTGTTTTTTTTAATCTGCGTGGCTAGTTGTACCTTTAAATGACATTTTTTTAAAAAAACAGCTTTTTAGATTAATAGTACATCCAAAAGCAAAGAATAAGAGCCGTTGACTTTACTCTTTGTTGTCTGCTTTGCAATTGACTGAATTATGACTTGCACGTAGGGTTAAAAGTGCTGTCTTCTTTATTTCAGAGCTCTAGGGGAAGATGTTGTCTCTTCTGACATCTTGCGATTGAGATACCTGAGAACAGGTTCAGTAAGAATCCAGGTTCCTGAAGAAGACACTTACGAACGTACTGAAATAAGAAGTTGTAAACGCTTTTTTCTTTCCTGTCGTCTTTACCGCATAAGAAACCATAAGCTGAAGCACTTCTCAGATACTTGCTCAGATGTATGAAGTCTGCAAAGTTCACTATCGAAACTGACCATTTCTTAGTAAGTGGTACATATCCACATGTTTGGGATATGTATATAGTACTCTGAAGAAAAATCACTTTCTGTATAAAATTCCCAGAAGGAACATTTTATTACGGACAGCTTTTTCTGGATTTATATCCAGAGAGTTTAATGCCTAGAGTTGAAAGGTATTTAGTATACACTGAAAAGCTGGCTTTCCCTCAGTTTTTCCAGATGTATTGTCTCCCCTGTATACTGGGAACACACTCAACTGCATAAACTAAGATGTAGTCATGGAGCTGTATGGACTTTCGAGCTATATGAGAAGTATTGTTGAGCATTGGTATCAGACACTGCTTCATGATGTCAGCTGAACTGTGATTGTGTTATGCTAATCGTAATAAAGCATCCAAATGGAGTGACACCCTTTCCAAGAAGAGGCTGTTTAATTTTGTGAGGAAGGTTAACTGGTTACCTTAACCTCTGTCAAGTTCTGTGCAGAAGATCTTTCTGTGCAAGATGAACCCATTTCTCTCAACGTTAAGATGTTGAAGGTGTACTGCTGCTTATGACCAGTCCAAGAGAAGAAGCTTTGTAAAATGGCTCAAACCAGCTTGCTGCAGGGAAAGCAGTTTTACTGTAGGGAGTGGGTTTTTCACAAGCTTCAGCACTGCCTCCAGGAGAAAGCTAACTGCAGCAGTAGTGCTGCCAACAAACCATCTCTTGTAGCAAATTCTGGGAATAATACTGGTGTTGTCTCTGGGAAAGGAGCTGCCTGGGGTGTGTTGTTGGTAGGAGGGCCCGGTAGTGGGAAGACAGCCCTCTGTACTGAGTTACTGTGGCCAAGCTCACCTGCAAACCTACAAAGAGGCTTACATCGTCAAGTTCTAGCCTTCCATTTCTGCAGGGCCCAAGACTCTGACACACTGTGTGTTGGAGGGTTTATTAGAGGTTTAGTTTCACAAATCTGCCGCAGTGGACTGATCCAGGGATATGAGGACAAGCTAAGAGATCCTGCTATTCAAAGTCTCTTGCAACCAGGCGAATGTGAGAGGAACCCTGCTGAAGCATTTAAAAGGTAAAAACAAATAAACAAAAGAACCCTACCCAAAGTAAAACCCAAATAATAATAAAAAAAATACTGGTTTCTGTTTAGGTTTTGCTTCCAAAGAGTCTACAGTGCAGATGGTTTAAAACATACTTGTGTCTTGGTTTGTTGTCTCTGTGGTTAACTCTCAGAGCTTTCAGACCCACCATGGAAAAATGAAGATTGTCCATATAGCTGACATAAATAAATGTTTGCTTTTTAAACAAAATTTACTATTAATAGTGACTTTATTTACATTCGTATAATAATATCCTTAGTTGAAACTGATGTTTTGGAAAGACTTTGAAGTAATTGACTTAAGAGTGGATGATAGCTAGGATATAGACAGGAGGAAGTCAGTGGCTTTCATGTGCAGTTGTAGGGCAGTTGTCCTTCATAGACCTGAAACAGGCCTTTCGGGACCCTCGTAAAAACTTCCAATACTGTTCTCTGTCAAAGAGGAAACTGGACTAATGGATCTCTGGGTCTGATCCAGCACATCAGTTTTACGTTTGTCTAAAAATATGTAGTAGGAAAATGTCAGTTAACTCCCGTTGTTACTTCTTACAATGTGGATGGATTGTGTCAAGTCTTTATCACTGCTTACAAAATAAATACTTGAGAGTATTGAGTAGATCAGAAACTCATCAAGAGGGTTCGCTCTGCCCCTTCTTAGAAGGTTTGTCAGCTAAGCTAAATGAAAATATTTGTTTATTTACATAGTGTTCCCTCACAAACCAAAGTCTTTTCAGTGTGTCATTGCGAACTGTGTTTGTCTAAGGCTACTAGTGAGAGTGTATGTAAGGGTGTATATCCTTAGATGCCTTAAAAGAGTCTGCCATCTTGAGCGTGGTATTCACAAGCATGTGTCTGTCAGTAGTGTATTCCTTTGGGTCACAATGAAGGAAAATTCAGAAACGTAATGCTTATCTCTAGCAGTAGAGCTTCTCCTGATTTTGTTGGTGGTATGAAACTTTTCTGGGTTGTTAGTTAAACTGCCATTCTTGTTGCGTAGTGACTTAACTTTTTGTGGTGCTAAGGTTTCCTGGATGATATTAATAGTATTTAAAAAAAAAAAAACCCACAACCTCCTGTCTCTCTTTTTTTTCCTCCTTTCTCTTCTATCTGACTACTAAGGCTGGATAAACAAATATTGAGGTTGAACTGTAGTGCTTGATCATATCATCATGGTGTTGGAAAAGAACCTTCCAGTTCTGATGGCTGTGATGTCCTTGTCTGGTAAATAAACAGGATGCGAGTCTACATTGTTCTCAATGTAGTGTCTTAAAAACAAAACAAATAGACTAAACTGAGATGAATTCTGCTTTTTTTTTTTGTTTGTTGCTAAGTGAAGATGCAACTTCTAGCAGCTATTAAGGCCCTATTTTCAGAACTATTAAGCCCTCTCAATCTCTAATGGCTAAAAACTGGGTGAAATTAGGTGTCTATAAACAGAATAGCAGACTCTCTGTCTAGCTTTAGGCAGTCTTTTAGAGTCATGGAAGTGGATTAATCTGGTGAATAAGAGCCTGTTTACATTTAAAAGTCTATTACAAAGAAATCTTACTAATGTAGAGCAAATTCTGTCTAAGAGCCTGAATCCTGCCTATGTTCTAAACACGACTGCCTCACACCAAAGAACAGGAGTTAAAAAATGCAATATAGAACTATAAAAGATAATTGTAAGTTAGACTTAGCTTTTTAGATAAGACTGCTTTTATGATTTATATTTAATGATGATTAATGTTTAGGGTTTAATGATGGACTGTTTGAGTATTTAGGTGTTTATACAAGATCCTTGGGTTTGTACTGGAAAAATGAGACGACAACATGTGGTGCTAGGCTCTCAAATTTTGCAGCAGTGATTGTGAACTCTTACTATTAAGCTAAAAATACTTGCAGTGTCATACAAAAGCTTCGGTCAATGATTTCTTTTCATTTATTTATTTATTTATTTTTGGCCCTTCCTATACTACCTTGCTGCCCACCTGCCCTCATCTCCTGCTCTCAAAAGCAGCTGCAGTAGCTAGTGTTTATCTTCATATTTCAGATTTAAGGGAGATGAGGTGTTAGAGATAAGGTGCTGTCCTGGGAATATAAGTTTTCAGCTCTGTGGCAAGGGACCAGGAGATGGCTGTTGACAGCAGCACCGTGAGCTTGCTCAGCTGCCCGTGTGGTACAACCACTCTCCACAGACGTGAGGAACTTGGCAGTGCTTTGGTCGTTCCTTAATGGATAAGGCACAGAAGAAATGTTTACCAAAAATATAAGCTAAGTATTTTTCATGATTCCTAAGACTTTCACTGAGGATTTCAGCATTCTAGTCTGCCGTGTTTTTATGTGCTTCCTGTTAAATTTAACTTGTTGTAATGGGACATGAGTTCTAGGAAGACTTAAGTCAGCTAATTGCCTTTTATATTGTGCAAAGGCTCTGGAACAGCATAAAACTCCCATCATAATGCTCCATTGATTTTTACCTTATTTTAATGTTCTTTATTCAACAGAAGATGGGACAAACGTTTCTTTGAAGATACTGTCAGTTTTTTCCTCTGCTTTGTATGGCTGCTCCAGGCCCAGCTATGTATTCATGGCCTAAAATGGAAAGTCTTGTCTTTATAAGTAATAAACAAGATTATGCTATTCTATTTTTGTGCTAATTGTCCTAGAACTAGTCAGAAAGAAAAACTTCCTCTTGCCTTGTAAAGTGTCAGTTTATAAACAATGTAACATTCATTAGTCAAAATAGCGAATCTTTTTGTGAAGAACATTTTAAATAGGTTTTCATCAACCCTCATGGTCATAGTGGTACATGTGCAAGTGATTACCCAGAGTTAAGACTTTTCTCCTCCTATTTGGATGTCTTCTCCTAAAAATTTCTCACATATTTATAATTTGAAGCGCCCTGAAAATTCTTTCAGGGTCAGATCTTACAGAATTGCAGAGCTGGAACGTTTACCACATACAAATGTATTTAGCATTTGTTGCTGCGCTGACAGCTGAGAGAAAGAAGTGCTACTTATGGCACTGCTTCTGAGACACTTTTCTTCTACATCCATGCTGTTCTGGAGCAGAAAGCAGTCTTAAACATAAGGGAGAATGCTGAAGGCTCACATTCAAATTTTAGGTGAAAACTAAGCAGAAAGTATAAAGGAAACGGCAAAGGATATTACATACTCCAGAAGTCAGATGGAATGATGTGTTAAACTGAATGCATTTATTTGGAAAAGGTCTATTAGGCTATTCTTTCCTATTTAAATAGAAAAATTGGAACCAGAATAACCCAAATTTTGCCAGACTATCTCTGGGGATGTGAATTGGAGTTGTTTTCAGTTCTGTCGGAGCAAGGTTCCAGTGACTGGTAGGAGTACAGGCAACTGTCAGTTATCCAAGGCCACGAGGAAATAGAAGTCTGATACAAACCATGGATAGTACCGAAATTATTTAAACTACGCTGTAAAAAAGCAGTTACTGTTATGATTTGCTTTGTTTTAAGGAAAAAGGAAAAGCTTCAGGCAGCAGGAGAAGATGGGCATTTGCTACATGTTGGGCTACAGCTAGGGTTAGTGGCGGAAGGCAGAGCTCAGTTCATTCACAGCCCAGAAAGTGGACTGTACTGGAAGTGTAGAACTGGTTTACACCACGTACTGATTTCTTTTCCAGCCATTGATCTGAATTTGAAAGACGTCCAGGACCAGAGCTCACAAGTCAGTTTCAGAGAATTTAGAGAGACAAAAAAGCTGTCTGTTAAATGACATCACATAGTTGAGCTTGCACTAAACTCACTTGTAGTGTGTGTTGGTGTAGGACAAACTTAAAAGAGTTTGAATTTTGTGTAATGCTTGGATGAATTGATGAAATTAATAAATCCTGAAAACTGCGAATTGCCACGTCTTGCAGCAGGTTGGTGCAGATGGAGCTGCTACTTTACTATCACTCTCACAGATGAAATTACTTACTGTCCTTTGCATATCTTTTCAAGGAACTTCAAATCTTGTGAGATTTTGCACATCTGTGTTTCTCACATGCCTGAGTTGGGTCAGTTATGTTCAGGTGCTTTTTATTTGTGCAGTGTCCCAAAACTTTAGTATTGAAGTACATCTATGCAATAACTTTAATGTAAGATGGTCTGATCTAAGAGATGTATATAGTGGGAAAACAAAGCTATAAATTCAGGTTTCTGCTTATTTGCATTGCTGAAATTTCATTCCCATGCAATTAGCTGTCCCAGATCGCAAGGGACCCAATAAAAGAACAATAAACAAACAGAGAAAAGCCTGCTGAGCACATTTGTTGTTGTACAAGAACTTCATAGAAGTTTTCTCAAGCTGATGTTATATCTTTACCAAAAATTAATGTGGCAGAAAGGACACCATAATTACTTCTTCCTCCATGCACGGTGGTGCTAAATTCAATGGTTCCTTTTGCAGGTTGCCAGGCAAGCACAGCTTTTCTAACTCCTGGTCTGTGCTACTTATTTGAAAAGAAAACCCCCAGAGAATTAACTAAGACAGGTGAAAAGAGTCATCCACACCAAAACTTTAAAATAATGGCTATAAAGAACTGTTGGATGTTGCAGTTTCTGTTGCCTGTATGTATGTCTGTGGTATAGTTCCTACGTGTTCCAGTACACAACAAATTTGCACCATAGTGGAACCTGACCAATAATGTTAAGTGATTTAAAGAATGAAGCAGTTTTGTAGTTCTGTGGAACACGCAAATATCTGTAGACCTGATTGTAAAATGCGTAAGAGGTCACATAAGGCTTTATGCTGATGGTCAGTTTGAAGCAGGGGTTTATATTGATGAAAATTGAATGCCTTCTTGTATGAGTCATTGGTTTGGACAGCATTAAAGTACAACAAATCTTCCGCGAATAGCTGTTATCTATGTGAACTGACTTTCACCAGTTTGTGGGGGAACTCTGAAGGATTGAGCTTCAGGTGTTTTGTTGTTGGCAATGTGATGGAAGTCTTCTTACAAACAGCAGAACTCAGAGTGAAAACAAAAACAAACAAACAAAAAAAACCACTTAGGATTGTCAGTCAGTGCTAACAAAAATTTCCATCCCCCTTCCACCTCCTTACCTGTGTTGGATTTCCATGCTACTAATTCCTTTTTTTTTCCTTCCCATTTTCCCCCAAGAGTGGTGTATGGTCTGAAAGCTGCAAATTTTAGGTGTTTGAGAGAGCTTTTGCCTTTATCTGAATGATAAGGGGAAACAAATTTTCTTTCACGTTCTAGACTATTTCTCTGAAAATATAGAAAAACACAGATTTGTTCAGCAAATGTTCTGTGACAGTTGTCCAGGGTCTGCCATTTTTCTTGCCATTTATTTAGCATAGATGAAGAAAAAGATTTAGAAAATGAGTTTCATGTGATAACAGATGAAATGTGAGGAAGCTGTTCTTTTTGGAACTCCTTGTACGATCCTTGAAGCCAGTAATATAATTAAAATTATTATGGATTGTGTAGACTTTATTGAGCAATTAATTAGTGAGCTTTTCAGTGTTGTGGAGTAGCCTACTCTTAATTGTAAAAACATAAATGTTTTTTTGGAGTAAATCTGAAAAGTTGAGGGCTAGCTCCTCTTCTTTCCTTTTCTCTCTTTTTTTTTTCTTCTAACCATTTGCTTTCACGTTGTCTTTAGCTAATAGAAGGTTTCAAATCCACCTTAATGACCGAGGCAAGAGATAGAGTATCCTGACTTTCATGAAAGCAGGAGGGGTTAGTCCTTCATACTTTACCGTACAAACTTTGTGTTGTCATTGCTAGTGAGTTAACTGCAGTACATGCTTCTGCTGCTGTTTGCAGCTGGCAGAAGAATGGAAAGGACATAATTTCTGACAGTTTTATTGACACCCAAATTTCTGCCATTGCTGTGAAAATAAGCAATATTTGTTTTGCTTTAGAGGTGATGAGGTGGTAGTGTATGGTATTCAGGATACTCTTTTCTTTCCCTTTCCCTCTGTTCTCTCCTGTTCTCTCTTCTTTTCTTCTTAATGCATTTAGTAAAAGTCTGCTTCTATGATGAATTTAGGAGAGATTGAAATAGAAGATACCCTGAGAGGCAGCACTTTGGAGACAGTTACTAGTGCCTGAGCTCAGGCTACTGGAAACTTGAAAGCTGCTAGACTTTCTACCAAATTCAGTATTAATGTTTTTATATCAAAAGTGATACCTTGACTTTTCACATCCAAGTCTCAGACTCTCTGGAAATGATCTGCATCTTTTTCTGTGATCTCCTGCTGTCTGCAAAGCACTGCTACACAGGCTTTCCCACTGCCTCTGCAGCACCAGTACAATTTTGGTAGCAGTGGCATCGCCACAATTACAGGGTGGTATGAACATGGATCTTGTCAGACTCTACTTTCATGGAGCTATAAATGGTAGAAACAAAGCCAAGGACTGACTATATCCTATTTCATGTTAAGATCTGAATGCATAATGAATTCATTTACAAGACCCTTTAAAGAAGAAAGGTTTTAAACTTCACAATGTGTTTATTCATTTACCACATGTAAAGTTCAAATGTGCAAGTAACTGACTTCCACCTAGAGAGGGAGGACTGGAGGTGACGTCCGAAAATCAAGTCTGTCTCTTTGTCCCAGACAGAAGCAGCCAAACCTGAGAGATGCTTGTTTCATCTGCTTTTATGCTTCGCTGCTCTTATCAGAAAAAAATTCCCATACGTCTAACCTGAGGTGGTTTTGCTATAATCTGAGCTTGTTTCTACTTTTCCAGAGAAGTGGAGAATGGATTCTTTCTTTTCTTTTTTTGGGACAACCTTTTACCTATTCGAATACCGTCTCATTTTCTTTCATCTCATCTTTAAGCTACATAATGCTAACTTACTAGTCTTTCCTCAGAGGTGACACCTAAGAACATGATATTAAAAAAAAAACCCTTAGCTAAATAAAGTTTTCTGTATCTAGAGGGAAACTTCATTAGCAACATTTTAGATGTGTAAATATGTAACATTCTACTTCCATACTTTCCCAGAATTTTGTCTGTTCCTACATCATACACTTATGCTTGACTAGAACCCTGAAGCGAGTTGGATCCTAGCCCAGAGTAGCTCGATCTGGTACAAGATTGAATTCTGCTTATGACAGTAGCCATAACCGTTTTCAGTTAAAAGCAAGCTCAGAGATGAAGTCGTTTTGTGTTAGGCATCTTTTCGGAGACTTTCCGTGATTGATGCATCAATGAATTGTTCAAGATCTCAGTACCTACAACCTGACAAAGGATAAGTGCAAGCAGGGATCTAGCAAGGAAGGGCTCTATTTTGTTTATGCTTTACAGGAGCAGTGGAAGGAGAGTTGCGGAGTTGGACAAACTTACATTTTTTTCATTTGAAATTGTACCGTTTTGCCTCATTAAACTAAGAATACTGTACCATTTCTTTCTACTTTTCTTTTCAGGGAGTTAGGGGGAGAATTAGTGGTGCAAGGGCTGTAGAAATATTTTCAATTCGAGGTGAATGAGCATGGGATGAAAAAAATCATCTGAAACTTTTCTGCTGTCGTTGCGTGGGCTGTTATTGATTGCAGATAATCAGTGAGTTTTTGTAGAAGGTTCTCTATTCCCTTGCTGTCCTCTCCAGCCTTTTAGAAAGTTAAATTTTGAGGCAATATTAAAGTACTTTGTGATACTTTTCTCATCAAACTTCTCTCAAGTTTGTGGAGTGAATGGGTCACAGCAGTATTTATGGTTGCCTTCTGTTATTGTATGGAAGCATTCCTTACAGTTTTTTTTCCAGAAGACATCACTTCTGCTGCTGCCTCTTCCTCCTCCATGTGTTTCAAAATAAAGTTATTAGGTCTTAAATGCTGGAAGAGGGATCTAGGCTACTGATTTCTGATTTGCAAAGTATATACAGGAAGGTAGCCGGAGTAGCCTTCTGAATCCTATCCCTCTCCTTTTTTAAAGTTTAATTTTGGTGGTCCATGTAGTCTTCTGCCTCTGCAAGTCTCATTTTGAAATTCCACAGAAGTTGGGTGTTGGAATGACAGGTTCTCAATTCTGTGTGATTAAAGGCTAGATTCATGAGAAGATTTAAGTCTTTCTACTTTTTGAAAATTGTAAGACTGTCAGATAAAGTCATGCCAAAACTTACTGAGCGTGTGCCTCTTTTTGTCCCTGACAGTACTATGTACTCGACCATAAAGGAATAATTGTAATTTGCTCTTACTGTCTGATTTCTGGTGGAGAAACTTAGTGTCAAAATTACCTACCTTCAACATCAAGTGGCTGAGGGACTTTTTATTTAAAAAATGTTTACTAAACAAGATTTTCTTACAGTGCAACTTCTATGGGTTTCATCAGGAAGGCTGGACGGTTTTCCTGTCTTTAGCTCCCTAGTAGATTGATGTTCTTGCTGTGGAGGCTTAAACTTAGTGATTGTGTAGTGAGAGACATAAAATATTAAAAACAGTAGACAGCCTTCACAGCACAAAGCCTCTCACTGTTCTTCATAGGAAGCAGGTACATGTAAGCTGATATCTGGAAGATCAAAAGATCTTTTAAGATCTAATGAAGAAAAGTGGTGAACAAGACAGTTTGTATGAAAGAGGTAAGGAACAGTACAAAAAAATCTGTTACACTGAACTTTAATATTGTCTCCTGTGTGGTGGTGTACTTTGAAGATGTAAACAGGTACAGTGGGTGAATGTTAATGTGTGGTAAAATGCTGCTCATCTTCAGTGTAGCTTACTAGTTGCAACAGTTCAAGTAATTATGAATACAGTTTCTGTGCTGACTTTCACTTTTGTGTGGTCTGTTAATTTATAAGTATTTACATATTTGTGTCATGTACATTATAGAGACTTCCAGTAAATATAGCATTTGTCTACTTTTCAATTATTCAGTAATATGATTTGTTTTATATTCAGAAATACTAGAGGCAGGACATTGGCTGAAAATCACAGCAATTCATGGGTGAAGGGAGCAACAAGATTTTTCTAAGAACATGCCCAAGAGGTTAAAAAGTATCTTCCAACTCAGCTTGTGTTTCCAGCTTGGTGAAACTGAAGTTCTAGAAGGTGAATTGGTATTTTGGAAACTTTTGACTGTGGTGGAGCTTCCAGTTCCTAGTACGTCCATGTCGTGTGCAGTTGATGCTTTAGACTTTTACTGACACTGGATCTCACAGGAAATGCTGTGTTCTCATGCTCTAGACTATTAGAAAGTTGAGCATTGCCTGAAGCTTAACTGCTTTGTGGCATGTTTCTCTTTAGGCTTTTCCCTTAAATCTGTGGAGTTAACAGGTCACATAGCAACAGTTAGTGTTTCTGCAAGAGCAAGTTGTATGTTCTTCTTTCATTGTGTGGAAGCACTGCATGCAGACTGAACATAATACCATTTAAGGTTTTAACCTTTTCAGTTTGAATTACCATAAGAAAGTTTCCCTAAGGCATTTTAATAATGACAACTTACACAGGCTTTTTTGTCTTCTACTTCTATAGGCATTAACATTTTGCCTTTAATCTATGTGGCTCAGTCTTAAACCTTGCAGGTTTTCCTATAAGCTGTTTAGT